>JBCNYG010000016.1:15212541-15225416 GCA_039654305.1 Porochilus rendahli | reverse complement strand
TGATTATTATTATCCTGAATGTAGGGATGTGAGACGGGTGTGTGATTATTATTATCCTGAATGTAGGGATGTGAGACAGGTGTGTGATTATTATTATAATGAGTGTAGTGATGTGAGACAAGTGTGTGATTATTATTATAATGAGTGTGGTGATGTGAGACAGGTGTGTGATTATTATCATAATGACTGTGGTGATGTGGGACGGGTTTGTGTTTATTATACTGAGTGTATGGATGTAAGATGGGTGTGTGATTATTATACTGAGTGTGGTGATGTGAGTCGGGTGTGTGATTATTATAATTATACTGAGTGCGTTCATGTGAGACAGGTGTGTGATTGTTAATGTACCAAGTATGGTGATGTAAGACAGGTGTGTGATTATCATTATACTGACTGTAGGGATGTGAGACAGGTGTGTGATTATTATTATTATACTGAGTGTGGTCATGTGAGACAGGTGTGTGATTGGTAATGTACCAAGTGTGTTGATGTGAGACAGGTGTGTGATATTTATTATTATACTGAGTGTGGTGATGTGAGACAGGTGTGTGATTATTATGATACTGAGTGTGGTGATGTGAGACGGGTGTGTAATTATTATTATAATACTGACTGTGATGATGTGAGACGGGTGTGTGATTATTATTATAATACTGAGTGTGGTGATGTGAGACGGGTGTGTGATTATTATGATACTGAGTGTGGTGATGTGAGACGGGTGTGTGATTATTATCATTATGACTGTGGTGATGTGAGACAGGTGTGTGATTATTATGATTAATGAGTGTGGTGATGTGAGATGGGTGTGTGATTATTATTATAATGAGTGTGGTGATGTGAGACGGGTGTGTGATTATTATTATGATACTGAGTGTGGTGATGTGAGATGGGTGTGTGATTATTATTATTATACTGAGTGTGGTGATGTGAGACGGGTGTGTGATTATTATTATAATGACTGTGGTGATGTGAGACGGGTGTGTGATTATTATCATACTGAGTGTGGTGATGTGAGACAGGTGTGTGATTATTATTATAATGAGTGTAGTGATGTGAGACGGGTGTGTGATTATTATTATAATGAGTGGTGATGTGAGACAGGTGTGTGATTATTATGATACTGAGTGTGGTGATGTGAGACAGGTGTGTGATTATTATTATAATGAGTGTGGTGATGTGAGACGGGTGTGTGATTATTATCATACTGAGTGCGGTGATGTGAGACGGGTGTGTGATTATTATTATAATGAGTGTGGTGATGTGAGACGGGTGTGTGATTATTATGATACTGAGTGTGGTGATGTGAGACAGGTGTGTGATTATTATTATGATACTGAGTGTGGTGATGTGAGACAGGTGTGTGATTATTATTATAATGGGTGTGGTGATGTGAGACAGGTGTGTGATTATTATACACAGAACAGACAGAAACACCTTTACTGAGCCTGGGACTTAAACCCAGGACCTTCTAGCTGTGAGGTTTAGTGCTGCCTGGTGAAGTGTTGAGCATTTTGAAATCTGTCCAATATTCAGTGCAGGTGTAGAATACAGCTGTTTTTGTTTTTGTTTTTTGGAAAGAACACCTTCGATTCTTGTTGAGTGGTTCTCAGACAGTGTCGTGGAGGTGCTATCCGACACTCCCATGACTGCTGTTGTAGCGAATGAGCATTGCATGGTGCGGTCGTGGACATCCATATGGAGCGTGATATTGTGCTGTCAGCATCTGGACCTGTGCTACAGAGTCAGTCCGTCCATGAGGAGGGTGTATTTATTCATTCTCACAACACTGTGATGCGTCTAAACATTAACCGTTTCCTTTGTAGGTTTTCACGCTGTTGAAAATGGCTCCATCTTCGGACCACATGCTCCAGATGCCCCTCACAGTGTGTGTGCGGGTTTGACGCCTCCGAACTGCCATTCCGTTTCTGGCTCAGCCTTTCTGCACAGCGCCCCCTGTGGTGAGGAGGAGCAGTACAGCATAGGGTCGCAAGACTCTGGCATCCCGACACTGGAGCTCAGTTCACCTGAAGGTAATGAGTGACAAACTACTCTGTGTGTGCGTCTGTGTGTGCGTCTGTGTGAGTCACTGTGTGTGTGTCACTGTGTGTGTGTGTCTGTGTGTGTGTCTGTGTGTGTGTGTCTGTGTGTCTGTGTGTGTGTGTGTGTGTGTGTGTGTGAGAGGTCATTGTGAGGAAGAGACCCATGGGATGAGCAGCAGGGCATTGTGGATGACTCCAGCAGCATGAGCGGGACTCTGGAAGGGCTTCAGGCCAGGCTGTTTCTGGAGCATGATGGAGTGGTTGTATATGCGAGTGGGTTGGCGTGCTGTGTGGGTGTTAAAGATAAAAATGAAATATTTATATGGGTAACGGGAGCTCGGGTTTCGGTCGAGGTCTCAGCCATGCTGTCGAGTGTGTTTAACTGTCATCTGACCTCGCAAGAGAAGTTAAATTATTCATTTTTTGACGTCAAACTGTCACTGAGCTGATGGCTGACTGGAAGGATCAGACTCAGACAGGACGGAGATCCTCATGCTGATTGGTTCAGGAAATATTTGCCCCCACCCCAGTTTTTAACGTTAGCCTTTTCCTGTTTTCCTTCAGAGTCAGCGCGTCTGATCATTTACTCGAACTCTTTAATGAATTGTTTCAGTATCATCATTCTCCTCCTGGTGTGGATCTTCTCAGGGTTTACCCTCTCTGACCCCCTTAACTTATTCCGCCCATAAAAATCGTTAGTGCTTCAGGATGCACTACTCATTTAAGTTCTATTTAGTTAATTTATTCGCAGTTTAATAAAAGAAATGTTCTGTCAGAGCCTGTTTGGTGTAAAGTGTCTCCATCGGGACTTGTTCTATTTGTATGTGTGTGTGTGTGTGTGTGTGTTCACAGTAAATGAAGAGTCACACAGCACTGAGACGCTAAACACGGAGCACCAAGACGTTCCAGCAACGCTCAAGCTAGAGACGGTAGGCGAGGGCGGAGCTTCCAGCCAGGTCAGGGGTGGGGCTTCAGGCTACCGAGACTCCACCTCTGTGTGCAGCACCTCCAGTCTGAGTACGGACCTCTCGGCTACGCTGTCGCTCGGCAACGATGACTCCGCTGGCCACTTCGTGGTCACATCGGACTCGAGCGCTGTCGTGGATTTTCACGACTTTAACGATTTCACTCGGTTGCCACAAGCCCCGCCCATAAACATCATACATGGAGACCATCCACAGCATCATGAGGAGCTAGCGCCGAAGAAACAGAGTCCGATTCTGAGCTTCTTCAGCAGGTGCGCATTTGTGAGTGTGTGTGAGTGTGTTTGTTCCTACTCAGTTACACACAACAATCAGAATATATTACACCCTTCTGTTTTCTCTGCGTTTCTGTTTCCCAGGAGGCTGTTCAGCAGAGATTCCTCCGGACTAAAGGTAGAACTCGCTTCATGGAAAATGTTCCTCACAGGTCGCAGAGTTGTAGGGGGCTTGGCTCTAGTTAAGCTAGGAGCCACACCTGCCAATAATCTGTGCAGCAAGATTGATTGGTTAATTAGTCAGGTGACATGAGGCGTGGCTTCTGATTGGCTGGAATGGAAGGCAGGGGGCAGGGAAGCCATGGTGAACTTCTGGAGGAACAACGGTCTCCTTCTCCTTACATCACCCTATCAACTATTTAAACCAATCTGTTTATTATAAGCCTAGCATTCACCATATATGTTTCGGTAAAGAGCTGTTGCTATAGAAACGGTGATGCATTAAACCCAGTGAATTAGCATAAACCTGCAGTACTGCCACAACTGCAATTAAAGAGAATTAATCACACGTTCTGACCAATGGGAACGCAGAACTCACGCATCCACCGCACAGTGGCGGGTAAAGAGGAAGAACTTATTTGGTGTTCTGATCACACACACACACACACACACACACAGACGTATTAATGAGTGATAATGCAGTTACACAACCAGGGGTGTAGCCGTGATGTGTTAGCGCTGGAGAATAATAACACGGGGCTTAAAGCAAAGAATAAAAGCTCGTGTTTATGATGGGATCCATATCACGGTCCAGGAGGACAGAATGATGGACAGATCGGACGTGTGTTCAGATTTAGGTTGTGTTGTTTCCGTGTCAGGCGCTGCCTGAGGGGAAGTGAATGAGGGAACATTAACAGGATTGGGACGTTTCCTTCATCCATGGATGAATTACAGCTGACTGATGGCAGGAAACAAGGAGCGAGTCACAGAACTGCAGTGCTGACTAATTACACCACCTGACACACACACACACACACACACACACACACACACACACACACAAAGAGTGCGGGATTAAGCTGTACTAAGCCTTAAAATGTGGCGCCAGACTGTGTGTCTGTGTCTGTGTCTGTGTGTGTGAGAGAGAGAGAGAGAGAGAGAGAGAACCTGGATCTGATGGATAGAAGCAAAGATTGAGGAATAAAGCATTGAAATAGGAGAGCAAGGAAGTGTAAAAGAAATGAGAAAGAGAGTAAGATGTACAAAGCAGTAAAAGCAGAAAGAAAGAGAGAGAGAGAGAGAGAGAGAGAGGCAGTCATGGAGTAAACGAGATAGAGACAGAAAGATGGGACAGAGTAAAACAGGTAGTAAATATGTATGTGTGTGTGTTTGTGAGAGAGAGAGAGAGAGAGAGGTGCTTCAGGCTAAAGAAGAAGAATGAAAGACAGAAGGGAAGTGTGAAAGAAGTATTGAAAGATGAGGTGAAGGAGAGAGCGAGACAATTTCTGAAAAGATGGAGTGAAAGACTTAAAGCACCAGAAGCACACAGAGAGGGAGAGAGAGAGAGAGAGAGAGAGAGGCAAAAAGATAATATAAGCATCACATTTAAGTTTAGCTTTGAGGTCTAAGGACCAGTTACCGGTCAGTGTAACATAAACGATCTTATGCAGATTATGACAAACACGAGTATTTTTACTGATTATCTATGACCTTTGTCATTTTCCACCATGGCCTTATGAAGCCTTTTTAACTGTAATGTACCTGCACGCGTTAACAGGCAAGGCGATTATGCTCAAAGGGTGGAGGTCCTTTATTTTTTCCTTCTTCTTTTTTTTCTACCTAGCTGTGTTCCTTTAATGCAGGTGGCACTGGGTTACATGAGCCAACACATTTCCAACAGAACAATAAATAATATTACAACACTGAAATGACTGTTTTTCTCCTTCAGAATGACCAAATACTTTTGATAGCACTGATTCTTTTATTTGTTCTAAAGTTAGGGGTGTCATTTGTAATGTTTTTAGAGTTTTAAGAACGTTTTAATTAATATCGTATGGGAATAAATCCAGACAAGGCACGGAGTTGTAGGAAAATAATCCCACAGGGTGTCTTGATGATTACATAATACACTTCACATCCTGAAGTACTTTATTCCTCTTAAGCTTCAGCAATTTATCAAGAATTAGAATTTATAAAAAATGTTTTAAACATTTATAATTAGATTTAATGTTTATTATTGATATGATTTTACATTAGCTCTAAAGAAACATGTTTAGAAAGAAGAGACAGATAAAGAAATAAGAATACACACTACTCTGTAAGAAAAAGAAAAGAAACAAATAAGAAAAAGATACACTGCCTGGCCAAAAGAAAAGTCACACACACTAATATTATATATATGTATAACTTTTACTATGGAAAATTGCATCCAGGTCTGCTGTTAAGGAAAATGATTGACCAGACAGCAGCGTTGTGGAGAAAATATAAAAAATAAAGGAAAATGTATCTGCTGTATAACACCATGACAGGTTTTGAATGCTCTTTTATTAAAAGATGCCGTTACAGTTGAGCTACGACTCACAGGTAGCACAGGGCGCTAGAAGTTGTTCCAAAAGTTGTTCTCTTTAAAGTCAACACACTTAAGACAAAGTTGCCTGGTCACCAAGTGACACTGATTTTTTTCTTCTACTGCTATCCATAACAAACTCACTGGTATACCTACAACAAGAAAGTCTCCATCATCATTTATTTATAACGTTACACAAGATCCACCACAGGTTTGCTTTTCAGCAGTACAAAACCAGCTACTCTTTCAACACGCCAAAGATTCTAGCTTTATTTATCTTTTTTGCTCTCTGAGTCTGCCATCAGTGGTTGATCTCCATGACCTTGCTCTTGTTGGAAGGATCCCAGGTCCTCTATCTTCTCAGTTCGCCCCTTGCCGAGCTTTTTACATTTCTCAAGTATTTCGTTCAGGTTAAATTCACGGATGATATTTTCCTGCAGAAACGTAAAGATGGGTTGTCAAAATCAATCATGGGAATCACGCTTTTATCTCATCTTATTATGTCTCAGTTCTTTAGATGCATTTCTTCATTTTCTTTCTTTGCTTCCTTCCTTCACTTCCTTCCTTCTCATGTTCTGAAGACGAGGACAAAGGATGCAAGGAAAGGAAACTTAGACCTTAGATTACCCGCATCACATTCTTAAACAGAAAACACATCTGTATAGGAAACACCTTTGTACCCTTGATCTAGAAACCCCCTTTTGTTTGATTCCTCAGAGCACATTTATCAGTGTCATGTCCTTGAGGATGGCAGGCTTCCACTGATATCTAGGCCACAGGCTCAAGTACATGGAATGTAGATGTGTGTATAGTACTGTTTTTTTGTGATCCCACTCCCATACAACCCCAAAGCAATTCTGACCCATTCTGCCTACTTCCAAAATAGTTCTGACCATTCCAACCAACCTGTTAATCAACTCTGATCCAGTCAACCAGTTCTCCCCATACCTGCTCAGATTATGACCAGTCCTACCCCCTGCAATGAATAATTGATGTATCCTTTCACCTCTGTGAAGCTCCAGCTCACAGCTCTTCCCTTCTTATCCACTTGAGGACGACGTACAAATTCACGGCCACCCTGCAGCAGCAGCAAAGAGGGAAGCTGCTTTGATAGTGGTGAGAGACTTACTTTATACCTGAGGGCAAAAACATGTTTCTGAAGCTTGTGCCCATTGAAGCCAACATATAGATTACATTGTAGTTTTATGTGTATATACTAATTAACCCCTTAAACCACAACGTGGTTTACTGTTCAAAAGAAAGTCAAGATGGTTCACCTCTCAGCAGCAGCCGAATATAGTCCAATGTCTATTTTTCCAAATTTGAGTCCAGCACAGTTATACCTGCATGATAGCATGTTACATGTATATAACATATAAAAAGACTAGTATTATTTTTCCTTTATTGCTTATGTATTGAGTGTTTGCGTGTGGCTTACTTTAGCGAGAGGTCAGCAAAAACAGGCGCAAAACACTGACATTCTGAAGACCAGTTGGCGTAGAACTCAACAAGCCACGCGACTCGACTGTCCCTCTCCATTTCCTCCTAATGTGACAAAATGACAATAATTTCAGATTAATGCAAAAGAAATTATACACATACACACAGTAAAATGAACCGTGATGGTCCTTGGTGCTGTACTCACGTCTATGGTTTTGTCATTGAAGTATGTGATGTATTCTGGGCCCATGTAGATGGGAGGTTTACATGTGATCAGGAATACTGTAAGGATTTTATTCAGACAAATAATTTAAATCTGTGTGTAACACAGTAAAGAATGATTCAAATATGGTGAGTCAGATTATGCAGTAGAGTATTAGATGTATATTATATAGTGTTGTATATATTAAATTATTAAATATACAGTATAGCAGGTGTTTTTCTGTGTGAGAATGATACACTGTACATTCAAAAGTATGTGGACACATAAGCATCACATCCATATCTGGTTCTTCCCCCAAAGTTTGAAGCACTCAATTGTCTCCGATGTTTTTGCACATTCTGTCTTTAGAGTTTCTCTTCCCCCAATCCTGGTCTGCATTACATGGTATGTAAGCGCAATGAAGACATGAGTCCTTCTCAAAACCCTTACATTTAATCCTTATTTCCCTCACTTGCATCTCATCTTTACCACTGAGTCCTTCCCACATGGAGGAAACATGGAGAGCTGCAAGGAAACGCAGACAAAATGTGTTTCAATTTCAATTCTCCCAAAGCAATTCTGACCAATCCTGTCTTCTTTAAAAGCAATTCTGACCAATCCTGTCTTCCCCCAAGGCAATTCTGACCAATCCTGTCCTCTCCCAAGGCAGTTTTGACCAATCCTACTGTCTTCCAAACCAACTCTGTCCAATCCTGTTCTCTCCCGATGCAACTCTGACCTGTCTTGTCTTCTCCGAAATCTACCAAGTCCTACCTAAGAAGTCCTTCCCACATGGAGGAAACATGGAGAGCTGCAAGAAAACGGTGTGTATGAAGGACGGAATCAAGAAAATGTGTTTTAAGAGAAACAAGATGTAATTTTATTGTGACAGCTCACATAGAGCGACTTCTAATGACGCCAACCCAGCGACCTGCTGCGTTAAAGCATCTGACGTCATATAAGGTCGGGGTATTTATACAGTGGCATGCACTCTTCCCGGAAAACTGCTCTTGTGTGGATCCCCAGTCCATTCTACTCATTGCAGATATTTGGGAATCGGGACTTCCAGAAAAAGATGGAGAAATAAAAGAACTTCTGGTTCAAGCAAGGATAGATGAGTGAGGAAATGATAACTAATGGTTCTGAGATGCTCCCTTTGTGTCACGCTTCCTGCTCCTCGACCCCACTTAGGATGAATTTGCACACCAACTAAAACCCCAGGCCTCCTCAGCCGACATCAGCACCTGGCTTCAATACTGATTTTGTAGCTGAACACAAATCCCAACATTCGCACTTAACTCTAGTGGAAAATCTTCCCAGAAGAGTGGCGCAGCAAGGGGATTTGACAGGATGGGGGTAATTTGGGTCTGGATTAGGATGTCTAATGGAATGACCAATGGGTATGATGGTCGGTATCCACAGAATGTTGCTTTTGTAGTGTATGTGACATCTATTGGTCAGAAGGTGTGACTGTCTTGCATATAATGCATATTACAAGGTTTATTACCAACACACAATGTGATATAGAGGACGCCAAGTCTCAGGTCCACTCTGAAGAACAAAACCACGTTTGCCACCTTACTGAAGAGGAAAATATTTCCTAGATGCTGCTCGAAAGTTACTGATAACAGAGAGAGAGAGAGAGAGAGAGAGAGAGAGAGAGAGAGAAAGAGAGAGAGAGCAAGATATGTTTGCCACCCTTTCATCATTTAAACCATAACAGAAATGTGATGAGATGATATGAGAGCCACTAACTTGCTCTGCGGTTCTTCATCATAACGATAGCACCGAGGAACATGAAGATCTCCACCTCCCGCTATAACACAGAGCAAATATATTATCCACATTTATTATCAAATGCATCTAAACTCTATAATTATTGGGCTTTTATGCTATTAACACCATCATCTCGCATCATCTCATAGATTACTAACTATACAAGCTTCAATACCAGTTTCCCATGTGACCCTGACAGATAAGCATTATAGATAATGGATGGATGATGAGGAATTTCGCTTGAAAATGGAATAAAGGAGCAAAACTGTTTATTTTAATTTTGATGTTTGAATCAACTGTCTCCTGCTGTTACATCAGTGCAGCACACAACTCATTCATTCATTCATTCATTCATTTGCAGAACTAGGGTCACTGGAAGGCTGGAGCCTACCTTACCTGACTAGGGCAACAGTCTATCGCAGGGCCAAGAGACACATCTAGGAGCATTTTGGAACAGCCAGTTAGCCTAATGTGCATGTTTTTGGACTGTAGGAGGATAGTGGCGTACCTAGATGAAACCCAGGTAAGCATAGAGAGAACATGCAAACTCCACAATGACCCCTCACCAAGCCCGGGACTTGGACCCAGGACCTCATAGTTGTGAGATGAATGTGCTGACCACTACGCCTCCATGGCCCCCCCTAGCACAAAACTGCCAAATGATGAAAATCACCAAAATCACTAACATTTTCACAGATATTTATTATAAACATATTTAACATGTTTCATGGTGGTCTTTTTCTACACTCACTATTAAAAATACAACTTTGGGTGTTGAGTGTTTTTGTTTTTGTTTTAATAAGGAGGAAATAGATTTAACAAAATAAATAATAGGTAAGCTGTCACGTGAAGCACGTGTGACTAACCCAGTCAAAGTTGCAGGAGTCTCCGTCTTCTCTCTGAGAGGATAGGTTCTCACACACCCCCGGACATTTCCGTACAGCAAGGAAAGCAACAGACAGAAGAAATGAAAGCAAATAATACGGCTTTAAGAGCCATTTATAAATCTGCGGCAGGTGGAAGAGAAACGCAAACAGGCCAGTAATTAATCCCATTTCCACCCAAGTTTGGGGAGAAAGAAAAAGTGTGTAATGAGGAAGAAGGCAGAAGAGAGAAAGAGAGAGAGAGAGGAGTGAGCAGAAATAGGACAGCAACAGGTGCTTGTGTGGGTGGGTGGGTTTATATGGTGTCCCCACGAGGACAGGCATATCTGCCAATAACTTTTAGTGACATTTGATTGGTAAGGACAGCAAGACTATCGTGTGTGTAGATTTATAGAGTCGTACTGTCTTAACAGTTACTTAATTATTTGGTAAAGATCTTCAATCTTCACCAGACCTTGGATTGTTATCTGAGGAAAACTTAATCAGGTGTGAGTGAACCCAATTTTTATTATACAAAAATAATCAAAGCAAAACCACATAATATGATTTTTCACTCACAAATACACTACGACCTGACTCACACTTGTGCAATCTTGTCGAATTTTATTTCAAAGGGAATTGAATACACCTGGATTGGAATTCACAGATTTTTGGTAATCTTGACGGGGAGTTTTGGACCTGGTGCGAAATTAGAATTAATAGATATTAATATTAGATATCGGAAGGTCTTTGAAGAGACCACATAGCGAGCTTAATGGCAGTATTTTTGGCCAAAACCAACCTAAACGACATCACACTATTACTTCTCCTATATTTATTTATTTTTAACTCAGTGTTGGTGTCGTATATCGGATGTATACATCGCTCCCATTGGTAGTCCCCTCAATTACGTTGCCTCAAAATTGAGATTGGTTTAATACAATATCCAGCCACTTTACGCCACCAGTGGTTATTACTATGGGGCAGCGGTGGCTTAGTGGTTAAGGTGATGGGTTACTGATCAAAAGGTCAGTGGTTCAATCCCCACTATCACCACTATTGGAACCTGGAGCAAGGCCCTTAACCCTGAATTGTTCGGTTGTATAAAAATAATAATTTGCTCTGGATAAGAGCTCCTGCCAAATGCTGTAAATGTGTTACTAAACGTCTGTATGCCCTTTATACCAAGATCATAATATACCAGTATTTATGTCTTTCACAATGGTTACCAAGTCAGATTAGATAATCACAGATGCATAAATTCTTTGCCATGTCTCGGTCAAGAGACCATCAACATTACAGGTTTGAAAGTTTGAACATCAATTATTGTTCATGTCCTTGTGTGTCATCAGGGAGGAGGGTCAAGAAATTGTTTGGCGGCATTGGGAATCACATGCATGCCTTAAGTTTTGTCGACCATGAAAAAATTATGAGAAAATTAAGGTGAATTTGTGTTGTCTGTTTCCAGAATAGGAAATAGCGGCATAGTGGTTAGCAAGTCCCCCTCACAGCAAGACGGTATTGGGTTTAAGTCCCGGGCTGGGTTTGGGCATTTCTGTGTGGAGTTTGCATGTTCTCCCTGTGCTTGGGTGAGTTTCCAGCAGGTATTCTGGTTTTCTCCCATAGTCCATACACATTACTTTAATATGCTGTTTTAAATTGCCCCTAGCTGTAGATGTAATGGTGAATGGTTGTGTCTGTGTTGACCCTGCAATGGTATGGGGAGCTATTCAATGTTACCCGCCTTTGCCCAGTGTCACCTGAGATAGGCTCCAGCCTCACTGTGACCCTAATATGATTCAGTGAGCGAGTGAGTAAGTGAATGAGTGTTTCCAGCGTTAGCAATTTTTCAGCACCGTCTGGTCGCCCTTTGTAGTGCGAAATAGAATGCGCGTATATACCGGGTTGTACGGTAACCACCTTGTGCAGGATAAAAAAAATATTTTATTTAGAAGTTTTAGTTACACGTTTACAAAACAGGGGAATCTAAAACATGTAAATTACACGTATTAGAATAATACTAAATAAATATCTAAATAATCTGGATATTATTATTTTTTTAAACGCAATTCTGAAAGGACAACATGAACTACTGCAGTTTCCGTAGTTGATGTTCTTCACTTGGCGGGCAATTGAGAACATGTCAACATTGGACGGAAAATAAAGATGGAGGAAGTTGCTAAGTGCTGTTCGAACGAGCCCTGTTTAACAGAGTCTGGTCAAACAAATGAAAATACGGGCTCCAGTGGCTTGGTACAGACAGATACCGTGGAGGATAACTCGGTTAAATGTGAATCGCGTCGGAACAGACTTAAAGTCTTTAACAAAGTCATGGAGAAGAGTCTGCAGCGGTTCGTAGCAGATGCCAGGTGACTAAAAACTCAAATTAGCTTGTTTCTTTGTATTTCTTTTTTAAAACTCATGTTACACAATGCTATATTTTTATAAAAATGGCCTTTTTGTGTGTGTGTGTGGATGTTATTTTAAGTAGGTAAAGATAATATCTGGGCACTCTAGGTGTGTAGTCAGTGAACGGGTGACGAGTCGTTTGCATAGATGTTTTTCTCCTGTCTTGTTTTTGTCCTGTCTTGTTTTGTCTATGCCCTCTCCTGCCTGGAATTAAACTTTAAAGGTGACTTTAAAAAATGCATATAAACATATAGATCTCAGTGTGTGTGCGCTGTCCCCCAAGTGCAGCTAACTGGGTTATCAAAGGTCTCACTGTCTGTGGTGAGAAGAACCATTGTTGTTGTTGTTCAAAAAGAATAGGCCATTGGATTGCCGTCAGTGT
>JBCNYG010000016.1:15148840-15163301 GCA_039654305.1 Porochilus rendahli | reverse complement strand
GGGGTGGGGGAGGGGGCGGTTGGTGTGTTTTTTTTTTTTTTTTTTTTTTTTTTTTTTTTTGAGGATGTTTTAGGGTCTTACGTCGAATGAAATATGGTGAATATCATTTCCTGTCTTTTAGTGCACCATAAGTATAGACAACAAACTTGTCCCTCCTGTCCTGGTCATGAACGAGGTCCAGAGATGTTCCATTACTTTTTGTAGCAGAATTAGCGTCATTATCATTAGTTTATCGAAGACAGCACCCTCAATAACATGGGCAGCACTGATGTCATATCTTACCGGGAGTATGGTAGGACTCCGTTTTATGATTTCTGTTGAAACACCCCAGGGCCAAACACAGTGTTTCATGTGTAAACTTGTGGGACTTTGTGGTTGTTAAACCCACTTTAGATAGATTAGCACTCATCTGGAAGTTGTAATGCCATCCAGATTCCTCCCGAAGGATTTCCACAGGCCCCGTCTTGCCCTTTTATATACAATATACCATTGTTTTGGGATCTGAGAGCGAGCTTTCGTCTGCCTGGTGTGTGTTTCGTTCAGGGTAGTGCTGTGTCCTTCTCGGAAACCACGGAGCGAATTGCTCATACAAATGTATGAGCTTGTAAATGGAAAGCCTGAAGGTGGCTGTGACGTGGCCTTAAGGTGAGGGGCAGTTTATCAACATCATCAAGAAAATTTTCCTTCAACTCAACAGAGCAGAGTCTTGGGTCCAGTTGGTAGTTACTGCGTTTATGCTGTCGAGTTGCTACGCAGTTGGTTAATATAAATGATTTTGAGCCAGTTGGCAAAGATTTTGCCATGAATCAAAGTCTGAGGCGTACAGAGAAAAGAAGAAATACAATGGCGTAACTTCTCTCTCGGGTAAAATGTGCTCGGGTTGCTGGAGAGATGCTCAAAATGCTTGTTTTACCTTCCCTTCATTTCCAATAAAGTTCAACTGGGTGATATATATTATATAGCCTTATTTACTGACTTTGATTCTTTTAAAAATACTTTAAACCCCAATAAATAAAATGATGTAAAATAGTAAAAAGGGTAAACTAATAAAAAGTCTAACTCTTGAGTCTTGTACTAGACATCTGGAAAAGTGAGAATAAAAACAAACTTACAATAATTAATAAAAAAAGATTATTTTAAATCAATTATTACCAAAATACTTAAATCACATCCTTTAAACGATGCTCAGGAAGCTTTGGTGACACCAGACGAGCTGTTCAGACTGTCTGTGGGCTCCACTGCAGGCAGAGTGAGAAGCCTGGTGGATCCGGAGCAGATCTACGGCTACGGCTACGGCTGCCCAAAGATGAGCTCTGTGGCATCAAAGAAACCCACCTTTGTTGCTGTTGTTATAATCAGAGCTCATCTTTGGGCAGCCGTAGCCTAAAGGTAAGAGAACCATGGTTGTGATGGAAAGGTTGCAGGTTCGAGTACTTGGGCAAAGCACTTAATCCACAAGTGCCCTCAGGGAAGGCTGGTGCCCATCTCAGCCGACTCTGGGTGAGGGCGGGGTACACCCTGGACAGCTCGCCAGGCCATCGCAGGGCCATCAGTTGCACAACCATTCGCACTCACACTCACACTCATATATAATAATAATAATAATAATGACAGTTTATTCCAATTTCCAACAATTACATCTTGCTTAATCAATGTAGAAATGATGAACTACTTTATAACTAAATTATTACTTAATAACTAAGGCACAACGAAACCTACATTTTATTTCAGGTATCTCTTCTTCGAAAATAACAAAAACAAACATAAACAGCTCGTTACTTGGATTTCTGGGAAACTATTTATAAGTTTCCACATCTGGCAAGTTTTCCTTGCTGGCAAGTTTTTAAGAGGTTAAGAGCTCTTCGTTATCTAAAGAGTACCTTTTAGGCCACTCATCCTTCATTTTCACCAACACAAAGTTCATTCTCAAAATTCATTCCTCTGTCCTGGTTTCATCCTATTTAACACGGGGTGACAAGTGTGACTGATTAACGCTATCAGTTGTACCTAAATGCTTTCTTAAAAATGCAGGACTACCTCTGGCTCTTTGTGTTATAATTAGAGTTGACATGAGACCACTTTTTTCTTTACTGAAACCTAGTGTATCAATAATAAAGAAATAAATTACTACTACTACTACTACTAATGTACTCTACCATTGGGGGAATATATATGTATAACACACACACACATATATATATATATATATATATATATATATATATATATACACACAGTGGTTACCACAAAGTTTTGAAATGAATGCTGGCCAGGTTTTTTTTTGGTAAATTTGACAAAATTTGGAGCGGATTTGGAACTTGCTCAAAGCAAAAATAGTTACACCATATGCAACTTATTGACGAAAATGAAGCTGTTATTTGTAGAAATTACGTGATAATGAAAACAAAGTTTATTGGTCATTTCCCTTTACTGCTTTTGGAAATTCACTTCGGTGGTGTTCAACCTCAAACAGTTTCTGTTCTTCATTGTGGGCCAGAGATTCATTGAAAGACTGCATGAGAGCCAATGATCTTTCTGCCAAATCATTTGTCACTGGCCGGGAACGTTCTATAGCATTGTTGTGGATCCATTCATCATTTTCTGAACGGTTTAATCCTAACTAGGGTTGCGGGGATGCAGCTGACTGGGCGAGGGCAAAGTACACACTGGAGAGCTCACCAGGCCATCGCAGGGCTGAAACACGCTGACGGCTATGCATCCTACTCTTTACAGGCAGTGAGAGACACGGCCGACCTTTGATAACCCGGTTAGCTGCACTGGGGGAACAGCAGTGACAACCTGTTGACAGTGGGGCTTGAACCCCCGACCTTGGGATCAGTAATCCAGCACCTTACCACCAACTCTTGTATAAGCATCCAGCATGTCCAGATATAGCAGTGTGGTGTTCTGTTTTCATTTTCAAAAGTATGTGACAAGAGACAATATACAGAAAAAAAAACATACGACGAGTTTATCATGAGAAAAAAAAGCAAGCATGCTTCTCTCCAAATGCTTAAGCAGGAAACAGATGAGCTTGAAGTTCTTAAGAATCATGAATCTGTGTGTATTTAGAGAGTGTGAGTGTTCATTAAAAAAAATCTGTATTGTGTGTCCTTTAAGTATAAAGGAATCCATTCACAGATGGGTCTTCTGCTTCTTCTTGCATTAGCTTGCTTACAGAAAGTGACGTTTTTATTCCCAAGTGTACAAAGAAGCCCGTTAGTGTTTGTCTGGCTCATTTTTTCCCTCAAAACATGCTTCGGAGAGTGTGTATTGGCACCAAACTTCAGTAAACTGTGTTTAGACGTTAGTAGTTGTCGTCATGTTAACGAGTTACACCGGTGTCTAACTACATGCGTAAGAAACAACCAGCTTTTTTTTTTTTTTTTTTTGTCGTATGAATTTCGCGGCGTTACGACCGAAGAGACTGATGCAGGCTTGGGTGAGGTGGGTTTGAAAGCTCACACGCTCTCTTACTCAATTTCTTGTCATACCGCTTAATCCTACTAGTGAGGCCGGTGTCTATCCCAGCCGACACTCACAAAGCCGGGGTACACCCTGAACAGTTCACCAAGTGAGCCGCGAAGGGAAACAGACACACAATCATTCACACCCACACTCACGGCGAGGGTCAATCCGGAACAGCCAATTAGCCTAATGGACAGGGACAACATGCAAACTCCACACAGAAACGCCCGAGCCCGGGAATCGAACCCGGGACCCTCTTGCTGTAAGGCCAATGTGCTAACTACTGGGAAATAGGTCAGGTCTGTAAGTCAAATCTTGCGATGTTTATGTGAAAGTGATCTGATTGAAGATGAAAAAATCCTCATGGGATATTCCTGTGATACTCAGTTGACGATACACATGGGTAGGTATATACGGAAGTCCCGTGGGTTTAATGTAGCGCGATCAGATGACTGTGGTTAGAAAACCACACGGTTAGATTCTGAGAGCATCGGATGACCTGAAAAGCGTCGGAGATTTATATGGCTGTCGTAACACTGCCGTAGGATGTCGTACAACGTCGCACAACAGAACTAGGAAATGGACCTGACATCAAGAATTACGTGCGAAGTGGAAAAAAACAGTAACCTGCTTAAAACGATAAGAGGCACAGTCCAAAGACATGCACATTAATCTAACTAACTGTGTGGATGTGAATGCTTGTGTGTGTGTGTGTTGGTCCTGTGATGGTCTGGCTCGCTGATCAGAGTGTACCTTGCCTTCACCCAGTGTCAGCCGAGATAGGCTCCGACCTCCCTGTGACCCTAAAAGGATTAAGCGGTTCAGAGAATAAATGAGAGTGAGTGAATAAATCGAAAAGGGTCTATGACGGCGTTTTCCGTCACGCAACAGGTGAGTTTCGCACGACACACCCACAACTGTCCGAGGAATTTATTTTTTGTTATTTACCTGCTGGGTGACGTATGTGACAGGGGTTCTTTTCACTATGCCTCGTACAGCACTTTTGTTTATTTTGGCTTTGATTACAAAAGATAGAAAAGGGTTTTTTTGGTGAAACTTGAAATGTGACATGTCAGCTTCGAGAGCACTTCAGCATCGATACCGAAACACCGTCTGAGTGTGTGTTTGTGTGTGTGTGTGTGTGTGTGGGTGGGTGTATATAACTAGGTGTGTTCCCTTTAGCTGTTCTGTTTCGTGCTGAAGTGATTGATGATGCCTGGATGATTATTATCCTGTACGCCTCTCCACCTTGTAAAGTTGTATGTTTAATAGCGTGATTGCTTTGTTACTCCTTTAGGTGCTTTTGGATTCTGTCTTACTTGGACAATGTCTTCAATACAAATAAATAAAAGGATAAATGGCTAAAAGTTCATGTTAATTAGTACAGAAGCAAATTGCTATCACGGCTGGAAAATAAAAACGGATCACTGTCACGTCATAATGTCAAAATTTTATATGATACAACAATACATTTATACCTTATTTCAACATGTACATGAATATAAGGAATTATTGTTATAGTATTTATAGTTTTATTCGTTTCACCTTAATTCATTCATTCTTTCATTTATTCATTCATTTATAAAGCTGCTTAATCATAATTAGAATCACGGGGAGGCTGGTGCTCACCTCAGCCGACTTTGCGGCAAGGTGGGGTACCCTGGACAGCTTGACAGACCTTCGTAAGGCTAACACACATAAAACCATTCATGCTCACTGTCACACCTAGGGGTAATCTGGAACAGCCAGTAAGCCTTCTGTGCATGTTTGTTGGACTGTGGAAGGAAACCGCAAGCACAGGGAGAACATGTAAACTCCACACCGAAATGTCCGAGCTCGAGAATCGAATCTGGAGGCGAACGTGCTACCACCGTGCTACCACCGTGCTACCACTGCAGCACTGTGCCGCCATGTTTCAGGTTATCAGGTGTAAAGTATTGTTATATAGCCGGAGCCAGAGAGTGGAGGACACATAACTCACAAAATAAGGTTAACTTTCATGATTTGATGAGCCTGGGACTCGAACCCAGGAACTTCGTGCTGTGAGGCAGCTACGCCACTTTACCGCTTGTGAGAAATAATATTATAAAAAGACATGTTTGGTGTTATAACCTGATTTAAGTGTATATATAATAACTCCATAAAAATATCTTTTTAAAGCATAGAAGTGTATGACGTGAGGCCGATTCATTCATTTTTTCTTTTACTTTCTTTTATTTACGCTTAAAAAAAAAGTCATGATTTGAGTTTCAGTACTGGTTCTAATCCCTGTTAAATTTTTCTGACATGCTCTCGTATTTAATAAGTAAGCTGACAGACAGGGTTAGAACAAACACCTCTAGACGCTGTAAGCCTGAAGGGAATTTGGAGTTAAGTCGCTTATAATAAAAGTGGGATAACTTAAGGATTGCGGTGGTTTCAGTGTCAGAAAACATTATGGTTCTTAGAGCGTACTTAGATGTGAGTCTGAAAGAGAAAATGAGTAGAACCCCCGGCGACTAGGATGACTGATAACCACAAAAAAAAAAGTGAAGCCGATTGGGTTTGACAGATACATTTCACAGAACAAATATGTCTGGCGGCGTAAGACAGGACTTTGCCAGGACTACAAGACTGTAGTACCAATTAAAAAATGTGTTATTCATCTTATACCACAACAATTTTCAGCAATTGTAGTTTTAATAGTCATTTATATACAAAACAAGTCTGGGAACTTGGTGAATTCGTGATGATCTTGAGAAAACTTGGTGGATTCATGATGATCTTGATGGAACTTGGTGGATTTGTGATGATCTTGAGGGAACTTGGTGGATTTGTGATGATCTTGATAGAACTTGGTGGATTCATGATGATCTTGATAGAACTTGGTGGATTCATGATGATCTTGATAGAACTTGGTGGATTCATGATGATCTTGAGGGAACTTGGTGGATTCGTGATGATATTGATGGAACTTGGTGGATTCATGATGATCTTGATAGAACTTGGTGGATTCATGATGATCTTGAGGGAACTTGGTGGATTTGTGATGATATTGAGGGAACTTGGTGGATTCGTGATGATCTTGAAAGAACTTGGTGGATTTGTGATGATATTGAGGGAACTTGGTGGATTCGTGAAGATATTGAGGGAACTTGGTGGATTTGTGATGATATTGAGGGAACTTGGTGGATTTGTGATGATCTTGAGAGAACTTGGTGGATTCGTGATGATCTTGAGGGAACTTGGTGGATTCGTGAAGATATTGAGGGAACTTGGTGGATTCGTGATGATCTTGAGAGAAGTCGGTGGATTCGTGATGATCTTGAGGGAACTTGGTGGATTCGTGGTGATCTTGAGGAAACTTGGTTTTGTGAGCATGCTGATCGTGTCTAAAATTTTGTGATTATTACAATGTATTACGATTTGATGCCAATCATGGTACAACTTGGGAATTGTAATAGAGTGCTTAACAGAGCTTAACAGACCTTAACAGAGCATCACAGACTTTGGTGGTCCATCGTAGGGGATTTTGATGAACTCCATTTTATACCTCAATCATACTCCAAGCATGAATCACGAAGATTGCGGACATTGTGCCTCCCAGTAGTGATGTATAGTACTGTACCGTTCTCCCATAGCGTAAACCCAGGGTGAGGTAGTATAAATGGCAGAGGTCCAGAACAAATTTCAAGATGATAACAGAGTCCAAGTACCAGTTAATCAATAAAAACAGTATAATAAGTAAACTAAACTATTATAAATAATATGAATATGAATATGAAAGAGTATGAAATTAAATAAAACCATTAAACAAAACAGAATAAATTAGCATATATAATAATATAGTTTTATTAAACTAGTCTTTCGTAAAGAGTTGGCTGCATTGCCGTCAGCTTGTTTCTGCCCTGCGATGGCCTGGCGAGCTGTCCAGGGTGTACTCTGCCCTCAGCTAAAGTTGGCTGAGATGGGCGCCAGCGACCCTAATTAGGATTAAGCTGTTCAGAAAATGAATGAGTGAATGAATATTAAACTAGACTAAAATAAAATTATTATTATTCACATGACTTCAAAGCACATCAGAAGCACCACCAGATAATTTTGTCATTGTATCTATACTATTACACCTGATACCCCTTTTAAAACGAGTCTCTAAATTCACTTTAGTCATATAAAACAGACACCTCTTTGTCCAAACTGGAAATTTGCTCGATAACCATTTTACAGTGATAAGATAAAGAGATATTTATTGCATCATTTGGTACATTTACATTCCAAAACATATTTCAGAGTAATAAAACTTCCTCCATAAAGTGATTTCCTTCTTTATTTTTTCCCAGTAAGTCTACTTCCTTGATATACTGATATACCACAGGATGCATCTCTCTCTCTCTCTCTCTCTCTCTCTCTCTCTCTCAGAATACAATTTCCAAAACATGAACCACTTTGCCTCAAGAACAGGGACGTCCACAGATCTGACCCCTGGCATGTTTTTAAGTTTTTTTTTGTTTGTTTGTTTTTTTTTAAAATAAATTATGATTCTTTGAGAAAGGAAATATTCAATTAAATATTCCATACAATTAAAATTCAATTATAACTATTGATGTCTATTGTGATTTAAATATAAATTAAAATTGTCATATGCTGGTAATGACTGAGGTTTAATGATTTAAACCTCATGAAGGATTATATTATATTCATTCTTTATTATTAATAATGTTCTCTCTATAATCCTGGGTGGTTCAATCCTGAGTTTGGATATGTTGCGTGGATTTATTCTAGGTTCTCTGTTTTCCTCCCTTTTTCCTCAAAATCATGTCAGAGTAGGTGTGTTTGAGAGTGTGCGTGGTCTGACTAGCATCCTGTCCAGGGTGTGTACCGGTGTTACTGGGATAGGCTCCAGATCCTTTACTACCTGGATAAAAGGCTTAGTGAAGAAGAATGAGTGATCATTGCATTTAGCAACATCAGTCAATCACTTTTCACAATTGTTGAAGGAGCTTGTGACACAAGTATTAATAATTTACTCACAGAGTGTTGTTTCATGTTTGTTTCATTCATTTATTTTCTGAACCGCTTATTCCTAATTAGGGTCGCGGGGAGGCTGGCGCCCATCTTAGCCGACTCTGGGCGATTGCGGGGTACACCCTGGACAGCTCGCCAGGCCATCGCAGGGCATGTTTGTTTCACGGTTTAAAAAAAGGAAAATACTGTTTATTGTCTTACAGGGGTGTATTTTTAATGGTTGGACATTTATAGCAGAAGACTGTTTTATTGACAGTGAAATTTTGGATATCTATAATGATTTATACAGGACTTAAATACTTAATATTTTTTTGTATTTAGAAATAAAAAAACCATTTAATATTTTACAACAATTCAAATGCAATACCCTCACTGCAACAGGATGGAGAAGAATGAAGAAGAAGAAGAATGTGGGCGGAGCAAGAGGTCCCAGATGCACTTACCTATACATGTGGGCTGTGACAAAAGGTGTATTTGTAATTGTAAAAGGGTGATGATTAAGGCTTGGGTAAGGGTTAGGGTGTATCCTGTAGTTTCCTGTCCTTACATGGTTAGTGCATCCTGCCTTGTGAGTACAAATTTCGGTTTGTAAAGAACTGAAATTCATTTTTTATTCAAAGTTGATTCAGTAGTAGTCATCGTAATAGCAATCATCATATTAATAGTAATAGAAGTAGTAATGATAGTTTATTAGTAAAAGACATAATAGTAGTAGTAGTAGTAATTGTAGTTATAGTAGTTATAGTAGTAGTGGTTGAATCAATGCAAGCTGGTTGAGATACACATGGTGGCTCAGTAGTTAAATTATATCAATGGATGTGTTTTTGATCCGTGTATCATTCGTTTATTTGTTTTTCAAAGTAAAACCAAAACTAAAAAACCAAATAATGACTCGTTTTTTTCAATATTTGTTTCCAAATGACTTGTTTTTCCCATTTTTGATTTTGTGCACAATTGGAAAATGGAAAAAAACAATAACGAGCTTGAGTTTAAATCCCCATTTCTCCACTTTTATCCCTTAGCATCTGACTTCCTGTACCATCTCTCGCTTGTAAGCTGCTTTGCATTAAACCATCATGACCAGAATGTAGTAGTTTATATTTTATTATTTTATTATATATAACATATAAAATAAGCTAAAAAATACTTTTTCCAACTTTGGATCCATTTTTAATGATGCCGTAATGAAGTAATGAATGTAACCACTGTCGAGCCTTAAAATATACAAATGGACCATTAAAATATTGTTTTAGTTTGTTTTTTTGTTTGTGCATAGTATATACTAAAATAATTATTTTCCTTGTGCTCAGTGACCTCACCTTGAGCAAATAATTGATTTAATTTACTATTTGCGTATTTCCTGTACATACAATCCGCTACCAGTAGACTGCAGGTATTTATTTTAAATGTGCAGGAAGATGATATGCTATTTCTCTAACCATATGGAATTACATTTTGTCCCATCTCATCCGTCTCATTACAGGGTGCATGACCCTGGCCCCCAGTCTGCATCCTTTAAAGGTCACAGAAGAGGTTTCGAGCCCTTGTAGGGTCTGATTTCTTACCTTGAGAGCCAACATGTGTCTGCAATTTCACCCGCAGTGCTGCGCTGAAACCCATCTGTGTGTGGCTTTTACTCCAAAAGCAGGTGTGCTTCGCCTAAACAGTAGCATTCAAGCATTTAAAAGGAAGGCTCCGGAGAATTTTTTTTCATTTTTCATTATTTTAACAGCACGCCTTTAACCTTGACAGCTCTTACTAAATGGAACAGAGCGTTTCTTGGACTGAGGTGGAGTTGCAGAAAGATACTGAGTTTTGGATAAATTCCTTCCTAATTAGGCCATCAAACGACTGGCCTGGAAGCTGACATTAAATAAATACAAGCTGTAGTTGGATATTGTATTCTGTCATGTACCATTTTACAGCTCTGATGTGCTACATTGCTGAATTCTCATCAGCTTGTCTTTATGCGTATACTTTTCATTAAATCATTGATAATAAAGTTATATACTAATATACAAAAATGTTATATTGGCTAATGACTAGTGATGTCATACATTTTCCTAAGCTTCTTAAATGGTTGTTAATTCCAGACTCATTTTAGAAAATATTGAACTTCTGTATATGCATTCTGGGAGCAAGATTTCTGCAGACAGAGACAGAACGTTGGAGACCCGTTCATTTTAATTCCACTGTATTGGTAGTGTGGCGCTACAGTGGCGTAGTGGCTAAAAGTCCCAAGCTCGGGCGTTTCTGTGTGGAGTGTGGGGTGTGCATGTTCTCCCCAAGCTTGCTTTGTTTCCTCCAGGTACGCTGGTTTCCTCCCACAGTTCAAAGACATGCGCACTAGGCTTATTGGCTGTTACAAATTGCCCCTAGGTGTGATTGTATGAATGGAGTGTGAACTATGTATGTGATTCTGCGAACAGTAAACTGAATAAATCTATTTGGTGCAGTGGAAATTTTGGACTTGGGTATACTCTGGGCATACTCTGGTATTCTCTGGTTCACGAGCTCCACATTTTGAGAGAATAGTGATGAGTGTGAGGGTCGTGGGATCTCGAGTGTCACAAATGATCTTGACTGTAAAAAATTTACCACGATTATTACAATTCATTATGATTTGACGGCAATGGCGATAGAACGTGGGAATGGCAGTAGACCTTAACAGAGCATAACAGACCTTGATGCGCCATCGTAGGAGATCTTGGTGAACTTGGAAACACGATTTCTTCAAGTTTCATCTCTTGAATGCTCCCTGCCTCCTTTCTATACCCCTATCGTGGTACAAGCGTGCTCATAAATCGTGGAGCGCCATGCTTTTTTGATTTGTGGATATTCTGGGGCCAATGAAACCACAATGTCCACAAATTAAAAATGTGTGGATTTAATTCCACAAACAAACACAAAACAAATAAACAGCTAGTTAGCTAACTAGATAGATATATGTCACATATGTCAGGCTACAATGTGTAAACAGCCATGCTTAAAAGACTGAGATGCTCCAAACATTCAAAATTTGAAACTCCTAACATGAACTTAAAGAACTTAAAATCAGTCAACCCTACTGATTATTCATTTATTATTTTTTTGGAAGCTTCTTGTGAACTGCAACGTTGCAGTGTTCTGAAAGCAAATGATTAGCACACTAATAAAACCATTCAGACTTAAAGTGATGGGGAACATGGTTCCATAAATGTCTTTGAAACTTTTCCCGAAATGAAGACATGCTCTCGTAAACTTGTATAAAACAAAACAGCTAATGTTTTAGGTACAACAGTAAAATTTCACAAGTTCCCATAACTCTTAAAGAAACATTCATGGAATCATGAAATCACTTTATTGACTGCAGGAGAGCATTTTATATGTATTTGCTAATTGGAAAATTTGGGACAAGGCACAGCGAACAACGGACTATGTAATTTGCCTCTAAATATTGAACTGACTTAATAAATTTGGGAGTTTAATGATATGAAACTTATATCAGTTAATTTTATATTTGCTATATTTAATTTTTATTTTAATATTTGCAATTATAAGCTTGCACTTAAATCCTGGGACAGTGCCAGTGCCTGAGATTCAAACAAGTATCCCTATCCCTAATTTATTTATTTAATAAATATTGTCAGCATCTCTTCATTCGTAACAAAAAAGTAATCAGTCATGTGTGCTAATGCCTAGCAATCGCTCAGCTTTTTTCTTGTCCATTGTTCATCCACACCAAAAGAGTCTTCTGTATGCTTTCCTGTTTGCAGTGCTATATAATAACTAAAACTGTTCATGGTCACCAGTTAAAGACTTCTGGACTATTTTAAGTTTCAAGTTCTAAGTTTTAATGTCATTTACAGGTAACAATAGAACATCATTAAATAATTACATTATATTGTAATATATAAAGTATAAAAAATAAAGTAAAAAATTAAAACTGTATAAATAAAAGAAGTAAAATATAAAACTGAAACACAGACATTGAAAAAAATATAGAAATAGTATAGACATAGAAAAATTACTGTAGTGGCTGTAATGCAGAGGTAATGGTGTGATAATATTTATAATGTCCTTAAAGCAAATAAATAATTAATAAAGTTTTGCAGAATATTCCAGAATTTTCCCAAATAAAGTCTTGCAGAATATTCTGGAATTTTTCCAAAGATTTCCTTTGGCAAAGATCCGGAATATTCTGCAAAACTTTATTTGCTTTGAGAAAATTCCAGAATATACTGCAAGACTTTATTTGGGAAAATTCTGGAATATTCTGCAAAACTTTATTTGTTTTGGGAAAATTCTTGAATATTCTGCAACGCTTTATTTCTGCAAAACTTTAAAGTCTTCAGGAATATTCCGGAATGCGGAATGCTCCTAAAACAACATAAATTAATTAAATATCCTGGGGGCGGCACGCTGGTGTAGTGGTTAGCACGTCCGCTTCACAGCAAGAAGGCCTGGGTTCGGTTCCCAGATTGGGAATTTCTGTGTGGAGTTCTGTGTTCTCCCCGTGCTTGCGTGGGTTTCCTTTGGCTACTCCGGTTTCCTCCCACACTCCAAAAAACATGCACAGAAGGCTAATTGCCCCGAATTGCCCCTTGGTGTGAGTGTGAATGGTGGTGTGAGTGTTGGCCCTGCGGTGTACCCCGCCCTCGCCTGGGTCAGCTGAGATGGGCTCCAGCCTCCACACGACCCTAATTAGGATTAAGCGGCTTAGAAAAGGAATGAATGAATGAATGAATTAATGAATTAATAAATGAATATTCCGGAAGCAAAACTGAAGCAAATAATATGACGAATATTCCAGAATGTCACTTCTTCATGTGATGTCAGGGATATCAGAATGAATGCACTGAACTTTGCTTCAAGTTAAAATCAGAAAACAATACAGAACTATATGGTACCTTTTATTGTTTCTTATAGTGCCTTCATCTTTCATCTTTCGTTTCAAACCTAATATGTATTTTTTACCCGGAGAGAGTGTAACCTTCAAGGTACAATATGTAAACCTTGCCAGGGAAGAGAAACACACTTTTTTGTGATAAGTGTACATTCGGAGAACAACTTATTTTGAATTGTTACCGATTCCTGATTAATGTGTGTGCGGTACTGTACTCGTGACTCCTGTGGCAAATTTTAAAAATGACAAAAATACCCGAATACATCGGGCCATGTTGCTAGTTCATAATTACAATTTACGAGCAAGAATCCGGGCCATCATGCCAAACCGAGGCATAAATTCATCCCACCTGAGAACTAACCTGTGAAAAATATTTAGGCCTATACTCGTGTTGTTTATTCACGCCTCATTAAATCAGGAACAAACAGGCCCATCGTTCCCTCTTTGATGATGAATGAAAAGCAAGTGTTCTTTCAGATGTGCGCGTTTTTGACGATTCTATGGAACGTCGCCAGTGTAATTTCAAATTGCCGTTAATGAGAGGAACTATTCCCAGGGCGCGCGCACCAGTTCCATCAAGTTCTGCTTTCCAGCGCGCCAAGTGATCACCTGCTCTGCCCCCACCACACCACCCCTCCTCTCTATCTCTCTCTCTCTCACACTCTCTCTCAGCGTGAGAAAACCAGTACTCATCTGTCATACAGTGTTTGGGTCAATGAGAAACAATAAGATGAAATGAGAGGGAGAGAAAGAGAAAGAGATGAATGGAGTGGAATGAAGGAACCTTTTGCTTTCATCCAGATTTTATGAACCTGCCCTGCATGGGCTCGATCGTTTATGTTGAAAATTCTTGGAGCTTTTAAAAGCCTCTTAAAATAGGACCAACTAAGAAAGAGAGGGAGAGGGAGAGAACATGAGAGATAAAGAAATAGGGAGAGAGAACAGGAAAGAGAGAGAGAATGCAGAGAGAGGAAGAGTGTGAGAAGAGATTAAAATGGTACAATGAATAAATATATACATATATGTGTATATAGTGTGTGTGTGTGTGTGTGTGTGTGTGTGTGTGTGTGTGTGTGTGTGTGTGTGTGTGTGTGTGTGTGTGTG
>JBCNYG010000016.1:15085233-15095964 GCA_039654305.1 Porochilus rendahli | reverse complement strand
CTCTCTCTCTCTCTCTCTCTCTCTCTCTCTCTCTCTCTCTCTCTCTCTCTCTCTCTCTCTCTCTCTCTCTGTCTGTAGGAGTGGGAGAAGAAGGCAGAAGAAGCTAAAAAACAGTATGACAGAGCAATGAAAGAGTATAAAGAAAGTGGTGGAGGAGCTTCATCATCTACAGTCAAGTGAGTTACCTGCTCATGCACCCATACATGTACATAAACCCCTGCTTTACTGAACGTTTTACACAAAATCCAACATCAACTACTTTTAATTAATAAATGTATTAATAAATAAAAAATTGTGCCCCATGTCTGTTTTCTTAATAAACTGAATGTTGGTTATATGGGTTGCAAAGGGTTAGAAACTTTATCATAGGAGATTTTGTTGGAAATGGAATCAACTGGAATTCTGGGACAGTCTTTTCAGACTGTCATATACATACATTAATACTATATAACCACACACACACACACACACACACGTATGTCGCAAGACCTTTTTTAAATTCCCTGTTATAGGTGATCCTGCAATTTTTCAAGTTTCCAGATTACCCTTGTTAATTCCCAGGGAAAGTTTCCGACTTGGAATATTCCAAGATTTTTGCAACCCTTTCGGTCATGGGAAATGAATTTTAGTCTTTTAATGTATGTAATTTAAACCTAATTAAGGGGTTGATGTGTGTTCAGAACAACAACGTTCAAACCTCCACCAAACTGGAGGTTTTGTCCAAAGCTCCGCCTCTGGTAGCAATTTCATATTGGTTTGCGTAATCGTCCTAACAGACAAACCTAACCAATCCTTGGCTGAGGCAATTATAAATTCTCTACGCGGCTGCTCGAACTGTGGCCTGGTTGAATAACTATGGTAAGCCAGTGGTGCGGTGACTGGGTGTTTGTAGATAATACAAAAAAAAATAGATATCACCATAATGTAATAAAAGTATACTGTGACAGCTGCGTGAGATATGGTTTAATTAACTATGTGCCCATGGGACAAACACTTTACATGAGTCTTAATTTTTTTTTAAAATGACACTTTGTGAATGAAAAAATTTTTTATTTTATTTTTTTTTTGCCTGTAGTATTGCTTTAACGTTCTTTTGGGGCAGTGATGAGTTTTTTCACGCCTCCCACATGGGTCCGATTTACCCGAGTCTCTTTTGATTATACGTACAGTGCGCACCTTCAACATGCACAGTAAGCTGATTGGCTGTTCCACACTGTTCAGGGTGTCCCCCGGTGGGCTCCAGCCTCCCCGCGTCCTTAATTAAAGCATTGAGCGGCTTAAAAAATGAACGAATGTGATTTAATGACCTGTTTGAGTGAAGGTGTGGTTCACTCGTGTCTCTGTCGTGCAACAGGGAAAAGAAGAAGAAAGGCGGGAAGGCAGATGAGAAGAAAAGGAAAAGCGGCGGAGAGAAAGAGCGAGACCGAGCAGTAAACGACAGTTTTAAGAGCAAAGAGTTCATTTCCAGTGAGGAGAGCTCCTCTGAGTCTGATCGCGGCAAAGCCAAAAAGCGCAAGGTGAACCACGGCTGCGGTGATGACCTCCCTCTAATACAGGACGCTTTACCTGGGTGAAACAGGAAGTAAATCTTTTTGTGTGTGTACTCCCTCACAGGCTGATGAGGATGATGATGATGATGATGAGGAAGAAGTGGTCTCGACACCACCGAGTTCAGAGGAGGACGCCGATTCTGACTGACGTCGCACACGTGTACTGGGGTTCTGAGAACGTGAGCTGCAGCTCAGGATCAACCACCAAAACACGCACCGTGTTTTCACCAAGCCGCGTCCCATCGCACGAACATTCCTCGAATAAATAAACTAATCATAAGGATGTTTTGTTTTAGGATTTGGATTAACTCTTTAAAAGTAGTGTAGTAAAATTCATATTATACTCACAGCATGTGCGTTATGGTCATTTTCCAAACCAAACTTGTGTGTTTTTGGGGTAATAATTGCTCTTCCAATGAGCTTCGTGAATTTTTTATTTTTTTGCTATTTATAATTTCAGACTCTGTTAATGTTCAGGGAGAACGGTGCATCGTTTTGGTGGCTCATGCTGATGGTCAGCGATGTTTATAAGAACACCACTGTTGTTTTTACAAATCCTCTCAGGCATCGCAGTCACAGATGTAACACATGTACACACACTGACATCTTTGGACCAAGTTTCTCTGCCTCCCGAAGCACTGGTGTATATCCACTATATGGGAAACAGAGACCATGGAGAGGCGGGCACCCTTTTCCCCTCTCTTTTAACTTTTATAAATAACTTTAAGAACCCAACTAGAGCCCTTTATGTTGTTTTTCTTGTAGGGAAAAAGAAATCAAGGATCGTTAATGTGATCATATTGTATGTTTTCATTTCTCCCCACTTTGAATAAAGAACCTGTATTGCAGGTTAGTTTCAATATATGGCCGTTATGTTTTTGTCATGAAACCAATCAATAAATGTTTTGTTTAAAAAAAAAAAAAAAAGTTTGAATGGTGTGTGTGATGAAATTGAGGGTTTTACACAAACTTTGAAACGTTTGGCCGCACAACTGGTGCTATGCCATGACCCTGGTTTTGGACACCGTGAAATACCATCCCCTATCTCCCAACTCGAATAAAGATTTAAATACGTAACAGGGTGTACCCCGCCTTTGCTCAGTGTTGGCAGAGATAGACTCCAACCTTGGAGCGACCCAAGTCGGATTAAGCGTTTCTGCAAAAATTGAGTGAGGAATTAATAGCTTGTTTGGTTGGTTTCTTTCTGAATTTCAATACCTCAACCAATTTGAGTCGGTAAATAATTTATAAATGATGCAGGAATTGAAGCTAATGTGTTTCGCTGAGGGACGGAATAAGAAATTAAATGCTTTCTGGTTACAATAAGTAGGGAGACGGTTATTATTGTGTTTATTTAAATAATGTTCATGGAATAAATCCGTACGGCGGGGAAAATTTACAGTATTTTGTTATTAAAGCCCTTCCTGGCAACGGAAAGTTGAAGAAATACTTCTGTCTGAGTAAATGTTTGAGTGAGAGGGAGCGAGTAACTTGATAAATGATAAAAGCATGTCCTGATTTACCAAAATAAGATTCTTGCCTCCCAGACATGCAGCCCCGGGTTCATAGGCGCGAGCGTGTGGTTTGTAATCCGTCTGCTGGCTGAATCAGCCTGTGTGGTTTTTAATATGTCATGAGGAAATGGAATGGTAGAACTGAGTGTGTGTTTTTTTGTTTTTTTTATAAAAACAATTCATGGAAATAGACAAATGGAGCCATTTCCTTTTGCTTTCCAAAGAGCTGATCTAATTGAAGGACGTCGAGGGAGTGTTCCACTTCTTCGGCTGTTTTCAGCTCTCGTGGTGTGAGGTTTCAAAAATAATGCCATTAACAGACCAAGTGCATGTTAATGTCTTTCTCTTCGTCCATATGTCCATTTGCCTTGTGGTTGCCGTTGAATGTCACTGACTTGGGCAGCAGGACCACAACGTTACCGTCACTAATGTGCATATTGCACCGGCTACGCTCTGTAATTTACAGGAAGCTAGGTTCTTTCAGAAACACTCTCCCTTTCGCAGATAACTTGAAAGCACTTTTGATATGTAATTGGCTCAATAAATGACCACAAACATAATGGGCGCACTTCAATATCAGAGGAAGTGCATTCCCCCACACAATTTGCACATCATACAAGTCCCAGTTGCGTTAGAAATATTCTCCAGGGTGTTTAGTAATAATGTACAGCCAAGTGTACTTTCTTACTGAAAAAAAAAAAGACTGATTGGCTTCATTCCATCACCTGGTTTTGTTAACCAACCTTATATTGTGCTATATATACCTCTTTATCCTTTATTAGGGTCACGAAGAAGCTGGCGCTGACTCTGGGCGAGGACGCGGTATGCCCTGAACGGCTCGCCTGGTCATCACAGGCTCAACACACACATAACCATTTAAACTCACACTTAGAGGCAATTTGGAACAGCCATTTCGCCTAAAGTGCATGTTCTTTGGCCTGTGGGAGGAAACCCATGCAAACTCCACACATAGACGGCCTCGGCGAGCCCAAGACTTGAACCCAGGACCTTCTTTGTTGTGATGTGGATGTGCTACCCACTACACCACCATGCCGCCCTTTGTTATTATTATTAATATTATCATGTGCTATGAGTCTTCTTCCCCCCGCCCCCCCACTAAGTACTATGTGTAATTATTGCATTGTTTTTTATTACAATCGTCCACCTCACAGCAGGAAGGTCTTGAGTTTCAGTCCAGGGTATGGCGAGGGCATTTGTGGAGTTTGCATGTTCTTCTCATGCTTGCGTGGGTTTCCTCGGGGTACACCAGTTTCCTCCTACAGCCCAAGGGCATGCACATTAGGCTGTGCCAAATTGCCACTAAATGTGAGCGCGAGTGTGAATGGTTTTGCGTGTGTGTGTTAGCCCTGCGAGTGACTGGCGAGCTGTTCAGGGTGTACTCCACCTTCGCCCAGAGTCATCTGAGATAGGCTCCAGCCTCCCTACGACCCTAATAGAATTAAGCAGTTTAACATATTAACGAATTAATGAATGAACATTGAATGAGTTTTAAAAGATGACGTTGGCTACCTGGTGCTTATGCTCTGCACATGGAGCTCGTCTGAACCGCCTCTGTAATGGCAAAAATAAGCAATTGAAATCCTGATCCTTAGTTCGCTTTATTCATTTATTCATTCATTTTCTGAGCGGCTTAACCCTACTTATGGCCGCCGAAAAGCTGGCGCCCGTCTCAGCCAACCCTGGGCAAGGGTAGGGTACACCCTGGACACCTCGACAGGCCATTGCAGCGCACATTATATATTTATTTTATAATATTTTGTTTTGTTTAGTATAATATGTTATATAATTTTTTTAAGTTATCGATACCTTATTCATTTTCCCTGCACAAATAATCAAGTGTGGGTTTACTCTCTCACACCACTTAATCCTGCTAGGATCACGGGGAGGCTGGATCCTATCTCAGCTGACACTGGGTGACCTCTCAGTCATGAGCCCAGCACCCTAACCACCACACCACCGGCCCCACATGTTAATATTTGTGTTTAATTTCCTGTCAGAATTAGTAATCTGTCCGATATTTGACTCAACACTTTTGGTTGAACTTTAAACATAAGACATTACTTATTATTTGTATATATGAATGAATGTAGTATATCCTAACACAACTGTTTGTCTCCGGCTTGGCAAATGATGCTGTTTTACATTTAATCCTTGTTAAATATGTTTACGTCCTTGTTATAACAGACGTTATAAACCTATGTGCTGATTAGAGACTGTAACTACACAGTGATATAGAATTAATTCAATCACTGGCCATTTATTGCTGATTTTTCCTGCACAGATGATCAGTGGTGTGTTTACTCTTTCACATCACTTAATCCTACTCGGGTTGCAGGGAGGCTGAAGCCTATCTTGGCTGACAATTTGCAAAGGCAGCAAAACACCAAACAGCTCGCAAAAACCATCGCGGGGTCGTGGTGGGTTCATTTTTGGGCTCTTTTTTTCTCTTTAATTTGGTGTTTAAATTAGTGTGTTTGTGTGTGTATACATATATAACCTGTTAGATCCAGGGATAATATTTCATCTCCTGTATGCATGTGATCTGCCCCTGCCTGTCACAGCAATACAGACTTAACTATATCTTTCTCCCCCTTGCTTTCAGCATTTTAAATTTGCAACAAGCCACTAATCAGCTGTGTTTAGTATCAGTATGCTTTTTGGAGAGAGCAGTGATATTAATGTATGTGTGTATGTGTGTGTGTGTGATATGAATATAGTGATTGGTATCTCACTCACACGTAATTTAGAACAGCCTGAGAGGTTAGCAGTTGAACAAATCATTAAGGAAACGTAACATTCCCCTGAGAGACAAGAGAGGAAGAGCTGAAAGAGGGAGGAGAGAGAAGAGCATTAATGGTCATTTAGACGCCCTTCTCTTTTTTCATCTCTGCATTTAGTACTGGAAGTGGAATGCACTAAACTTCATTCAGCAGAGGCTTGGGGAATGAGACAAGCTTGGCTCGAGCCCACGTGTCGTGGCCTCCTTCTCTAGCTGTTCGGTTTACTGTACACTTGTTAACGCTCGGATCTACCAGTCGGCCTCATCATGCTTGGCTGGGTCGCCGGTTTCTTCACCTATGAGACGACCAAATCTGTAGTGGTCAAGAGCTGGTCGGTGGGAATTATCAACCGTGTGGCGCAACTACTCATCATCATTTACTTTGTTGGGTGAGGGCTACGTTATGTTTATGTGCTTGTATATAGGGTTAGAATGATTTTGTGTGTGTGTGCATGTGTGCGCGTGTGCATGCTTTATAACTTCTGTGAGTGAAGATATCACGGAAAGTGCATGCAAACAGATAAGGGAATGAACTCAATTTTCTGCACAGTGCCTACTGAAAATAGATTTATTTATTCCAAGTGAAATGATTATACAAAAGAGCCTTGGAACTATAGGACATGCTTTGACCCTTGTCCTCTTGGTCATGCTGGGTCATGCGAATAGAAAACATTCCAGGGTCCAGATGTTTTGATGTCTCGACGGGATTTGTAAGTGTCTTGACGGGATGTTTGGTCCTGCATTCAAGCATCCAGGTGAGCTCATGTAACACTGAAGTGTGTATGAGTATACCAGTGGGAGCATTTAAAACACGGGTGCAGAAACTTCAAGCAGAAGCAGAACATTATTTATTAATAAATAATAAATGATACTCCTCTTGTGTTTTAATTTTGCACTTAAAAATCCCACTCTGCATTTCACAATCCCACTCTTTATGAAAGTTATTATATTGTACTGCATATATATATATATATATATATATATATATATATATATATATATGTACATATATACTTGTGTGTGTGTGAGTGTGTGTGTGTGTGCGCGTAAGAATATGATGCTTAAATGGAATATGGGAATTACTGCTTTAACATTTTCACATATTATTTTTCAGATCTCTACTAATAAAAATTTGTTATCAATAGGATCGATGTATAAGTCTATACACCTGCTTTTCTTCAAATATCCTTCAAAGTCGGCTACCCAGAAATATTCCATAAGTTACCCGGGGTCCTCTAATAGATAAAAACACTGTATTAATCACTTAAAAACCATCAATTAACCAAATAATTACTCAAACTACACAAATTCACTTTGTTACTAACAATAATCCACAATGTATGGTTAAAAGACGAGATTTGTTGTGGTTATTAGACATGCTGTTTGGTGCTTTGAATTGATCCAAATCTTAGGAACTCAAACTTCTATATAAATAAATAACTAATGTGTTCTAGTTGTGCAAATAGCAGGACTAAAGACTTTTTATTTGTGTAATAAATAGCCAAAGTAAATAGCATTGTACAGATTCCAATAATGTTCATACAATATTTCTAGTTTTAAAGTTTTCTTTTTTAAATCATGTTAATGAAGATACACACTTGCTTTAAGTGACCATGAAAAATGATGAGTATCCATCTCAGTTCTCGGGAAAATGTTTTTTTTAATTTCCTGATAGTGGACCAATCAGATTGCACTGCTCCTGTGTAGTATATACAGTACTTATTATTATTATTATTAGCTATATAATAATAATACGGAGTGAGAAAGGAAAAATTTACCCATTCCGTGATCACTAATCCAGCTCATACTTGTCCAACCTTGCACAGTACATGTAGTTTATCAGTTTTATGTTAGTTTTATTAATTTTAATTTTTAAAATTGGCTGCTTCATCAATCTATCTGTTTGTCCCAGCATTTATTTATTTAATTTTTTTACAATGCTTGGCTTTCCCCGACTTGCTGTGAGCACCAGATGACCTGTATCACGCCGGTACACTTTGCTTTGCACTTGCCCTGACCTTAGTGTATGTGGTTACATGTTACAAATGCCATAACTGGGCTAGCGCAATTGAAAGCAATTTCAGATTTTAGTGTGCGTCACTCCTTCCAGTCTCATCGCTCGGTTCACCAAAATAAACTAAAATTGTATATAAGTTCACGTTACACTGTTAATCGGCCCTAATAATATCATGCTTCTATATCTGACATGGCAGTGTTCCTCTCAGTATGGATGTCCCGACGTCATGTCAGTCTCCACTGCTTCCAAGTGACAAATAAATATAAATTAGCAGCTAGCGTTAATATTTTGCGATAATAAATAGACCTAGCCATGTCCGGTGTTCCTGTTAATGTTAACGATCCATTTGGATCATCTTCAATCATGGTATGGCTCATGAGTTGCTCTCTGAAATAGCCTGATAACATTAGAACTCTTGCTTTATACATTTTCGCTACAAATTCCCCAATTTCATACAGAGCGCTAATAGGGATAGACATTCAGCTTTCATACCTGTAAAGGTCTGATAACAATATAGAACCTTTTTGTTGTTGTTCAATTGCCACAATTTCATGCCATCAGATAATGTCGTCAATAGTCTATATCTATTTTCAGTTTTGCGTACATAGATGTTTACCTCAACCAATACCATAAAATAAAAATTTAGCCACCGCCTAAAAGCGGAGCTCCAAAAAATGTCTGCATGTGTAAGTGTACAGAAGCATGTACGCAAAAAAGTAAGAGAATAAGCTGCAAACTCAGCGCCGATGGCAGCAGCGCACACACACAATATATTTTTCCCACCATTGTCTTCATTTATTGAGCATGACAACATGACAACAGAATCAAACTTGTGGCTTTATGACATTTCGTAAGGGTTGCGCTTCAGAGCTCCGACATCATGTTTAAAGATGTGGTGTAGTATTTAATACATGTATTAACCTTTAAAAATTTGTTATCCCACTGAGCCATGGATTTTCAATGCGTATTGCTACTTATTATTATTATTAATAATGTTTTAATTATAATTTTTATTATTTCTGTAGTATTATTATTATTCATGACATACTTTACCATTTATAAACAGTGTGGTGTAAGGTATAGAAACTGGGGAGCAGGGACGAAGCATGCATTTGATGAAACTCTATTTTGGGGTGTCTCTTGTCTCTGGTGAGGCAAACGTTATGGAACGTATTTTAGTAAAAATAAAATCCTTTACGTACACATGCATAAAAATTTCATTCATTCATTCATTTTCTAACACCTTAATCCTAAAAATCTTAGCTGTCTCTGGGCAAAGGCAGGGTACAACCTGGACAGCTCGCGAGACCATTGCAGGGCCAACACACACATAACCATTCACACTCTCTCACACCCAGGGGCAATTTGGAATAGCCAATCAGCCTACTGTGCATGTTGGGACCTTCTTGCTATGAGGGACCTTCTTACTGTGAGGCGGATGTGCTAACCACTGCGCCACCGTGCTAAAAAAAAATGTTCAGTTACAAATTGTCCAGTTTTGCTTAGTGCGTGATGAATGCTTTCTGTCTGTGAAGGACGTAATGACTTACTGGGTAATTCGTTTAGGCGGCTGGTTTTCTTTGATCTGGGGGAAAAACCAAGAGATGCACAATACGAAATCAAATAAGCAGTGAAATAAATTATTTTGTTTGTGGTGTGTGTGTTTGTGTGTGTGTGAGAAGCTGGGTGTTTATCCATGAGAAGGCTTATCAGGTCCGTGACACGGGGATCGAGTCGGCAATCATGACCAAAGTGAAGGGCATCGGCATGATCGACGAGACTTTGATGGACGTGTCGGACTACGTGATTCCTCCGCAGGTTAGCAAGAACGTGATCACAACTAAACATACCAGATTAATAAAGTAACTAGTGCTTCAGTGAAACCGTCTCCTGTGATTTTTCTCAGGGTGCCTCAATGTTCTGCGTCATCACCAAAATGGCCATCACACCCAATCAGACGCAAAAGAAGTGCCCTGAGGTCGGTCTTCTGTGGATAGATGAACTATAACTATGAGTGAGATAATACTGCACATACACGTACACAACCATCTCCACGTCCTCATAGCTGCTGGTCCCTTTCTCTCTTCCTTAGACTGACAAGATGTTTCACTGCAGAACTGATGCAGACTGTGAGGAGCGCATATCTTCCAACTTGGCAAGCGGTGTGTGTCTACTTCCTTCCTTCTGTCCTTCCTTCTGTCCTTCCTTCCTTCCTTCCTTTCTTTTCTTCTTCCTTCCTGACTTCCTTTCTTTCTTTCTTTCATTCTTTCTTTTTCTTCCTTCCTTCCTTTCTTTCTTTTTTCCCTCCTTCCTTCCTTTCTTTCTTTTTTCCTGCCCTTATTCATTTCTTTCCTGTTTTCTTTCTCCCTTCTTTCTTTCCTTTCTTCCTTCCTTCCTTCATCCCTTCATCCCTTTCTTTCTTCCTTCCTTTCTTTCCTTCTTTCTTTTTCCTTCCTTCCTTCCATCTTTCCTTCCTTTCTTCCTTCCTTCCTTTATTTATTCCTTCCTTCATTTCTTTCCTTCTTTCTTTCCTTCTTTCTTAGCTCCTTCCTTCTTCCTTTTTTTCTTCTTTCCTTTCTTAGGTCCTTCCTTTTTTCTTCCTTCCTTTCTCCTTTCCTTTTTTCCTTCCTTTCTTTTTCCTGTCTTTCTTCCTTTCTTTTTCTGTTTATTGTACTTTGCTCTTTGTCCTCTTCTGATATTTTTGTTGTCTGTATGGAATCGTTTTTGTTTCTGTAGGGAAGATAACAGGGAAGTGTATCACTGAAGCCAACCAATGTCAGATTTTAGGTTGGTGTCCAGCAGAGGATGACAGCAAGACCACGTAGGAAACACACACACACACACACACAC
>JBCNYG010000016.1:15063821-15076587 GCA_039654305.1 Porochilus rendahli | reverse complement strand
CATATGCTAAGCCGCTTAATCCGAATTAGGGTGGCGGGGTGACCATGTCATGGGCAACACACACACACACACACACACACACAGCCATTTGCACTAACACCCAGGCCTACTGTGCATGTTTTGGGACTTGGCGAGGAAACCGGAGTACCCAGAGGGAGCACACGCAAGCACTCTGAGAACATGCAAACTCCACACAGAAATTGATTTATTGTCATGGCATGGTCTGGGGCTTGTCCCTCTACAGTTAAACGTCACTGCAAATCAGAACAAAGTTCTTCTGACAGAATTACGATTAAACGTTTCCATCCTGATGGGCGTGGTCTGTTTCAGAATGACTCCACCCCATCCACAAAACCCCACCCCAATGCCTCTCTTACTGATTTCATGAGGATGAAAAGGATGTAAATTTTTACCAATGCAACAGGCTTTATAGTAAATAGATATAGAGCTAGTTGAACATATGTAATGTGTCCGAGAGCACTTTTCACTACGAACCATCATTAAAACACCAGGTGAGAGAATATCTTTTGGAATAACTGTGTTCCTGTATTCCAGAATTTCCAGAAACCTGTAGAATCTACATCAAAGACCACTGAGGTCATTCTGGCAGCAATTATTAAAACAATTTATGTTTAATCTATCACCTAATTAACAATCACCTTAACATTAAAAAATTACTCTTTCCAGTTTCTGTTCTTACCTGAAGATATGTTAAATCCAATTCTGGGAGAACCTCATGCACGCGTTCAGACTGGTTATGGTATATTTCCGTTGCTTTAAACACATTCCCACTTTCCTTACTGGATAATAATGGAGTTATATTGAGTTCAGTAGTGTTTGTGTGATTATATGGATAAATATGTCGCTCCTCATTGATTGGATGATTGTTCCCCAAAGGGCTGGCACTCTGATCCATGCTCTCCAAATGGTTTGATCCTGAATCAGACACTCCACACTGACCGTTGTGTACTTCTGACATACCATAACTCGACGTTTTTGTTTGATTCAACATGTTTTCACTGGTGTCCATGGTAAAAAAACATCCAGGTTTCATTTGCGATTGTATCATTCCCAAATTTGGGCCTGTGGCGGCTGTGTAATTCCATTGGCTGGGCTCATTTTGATGTGACCGGCTAATACTACTTGTAACTCTTTGGTCTTGTGTGATAAAATTGGACGATGAATGGCTGTTGGTGCTGGATGGGAGGAACTTGGCCCATTCCTGACCAGTGAAAATCTCTTCCATCAGGTTAAAAGAGCCCTGCGAAAATAAGGTCTCACTGTGGGGAAAGGGAAAAAAATGTAAAAATTCATTAGAGATTACAGCACAGGTGTCAAACTCAAATCTTTTTCAGCCCGCCAACTCATTTTATGTGGCCCACAAGAGCTTTCAAAGAATATGATTATTCATTTATTCATTTCTGAAGCGCTTATTCTTAATTAGGATCGCGGGGAGGCTGGAGCCCATCTCAGCCAACTCTGGGCTAAGGTGGGGTACACCCTGAAGAGCTCACTAGTCCATCGCAAGACCAACACACTCACAACCATTCACAAATACATATTCACACCTAGGGGTGGTTTGAGACAGCCAATTAGCCTAATGTACACGTCTTTAGACAGAGTACCCAGAGGAAACCCACACAAGCACAGGGAGAACTTGCAAACATACCAAAAAAGAACACCGGTATCACGTTATAGCATTTAAAATGTATTGTTATGACATCAAACTTTCTGAGTATAACAATATATTTTCCCGTCATTCTACGAAACAAAATTAAAACATTATAATCGCTCATTTCACTAATTCTTTAAACCGTTTAATCCTACTGGGGTTGTGGGGAGGCTGTAGCCTATCTCAACCGATTCTGTGCGAAGGCAGGGTACACCCTGAACAGCTTGCCAGACCATCGCAGGGCAACACACGCACTACCATACACACTCGTTTATGCATAGGGGCAATTTGGAACCACCAATTAGCCTAAGGTGTATGTCTTTGGACTGTAGGAGGAAACTGGAGTACACAGAGGAAACACACACACTCCTGAAAGGTTTGACATTATAACAATCAAATGCTCTCATTGTAATGTGATCCTGGTCTTTTCTTTAAGCTGAGTGGCAGCAACATGCTGCAGTAGCATACCATATTTCCTCTTTCAGTTTTTTATATTTAATTCCTTAACACTAGTCACATGTTCATTTTTCCGACTTGGCAGGACGACATTCTCGATGATGACAGATGTTCTTTGATAACTACATAGCTCATATTTCATGTACCTCATCTGATCAAATGAACTGGGAATATCTTCCACTGGGCCATCATTGATTGGCTGGAGCTGAACACGAACCTCTTCATTAAATCCTGTAGTTGTGTTGGTTTCATTGAACATAGTTTGAAGAGGAATTGGAGACCTGATGCTCTACATAGAGAACAGAATGAGAAAATAATTTGACGTGATTGAAATTAAATGCTACCAGGATATGTTTGAGACTGGATGAATGAAATCATCATCATCTTCATTATTATTTTTATTATTATTAGCCAACTCTGGGAAAGGGCAGAGTACACCCAGGACAGCATGCCAGGCCATCACAGGGCTATATTTAATATTATTATTATTATTATTAATATTTTTTAATAACTAATACTTACATTTGTCATGTTACTTTGCTCTTTTGACTCTTTGTCATGTTGCTCTCTCGTAGGTGTACTTTTGTATCTCTCCTTCCATTTTTCCTTCACCTTCTGGGTCCATTTCTTCTGTCTGACCCCCTGGTCATGGATGTTTGAGTCCATCTGGCTCCATGAAGGAAATAACCTTTCTACACTTTGTAGAGATGAAACACTGCTATAACTCATTTTTGTCTGCAATAATTTGTGTTTCTTGGCCTGCTTGAGTGTCACACCATCATCCACGCGCATACTGACATCACTGTTCTGTCCAAATATAGTCTGCTTGCTCGTAAACCTCCAACTTGGTGTTTCCTGTTTAGGTGTAGATGATATTATAGGAATGTGGGCATCAATTCCTTTGGCAAATTCTTGGGAATGAGGCGTTGTTACACCAGTCAAACCTGGACTCGGTGGTTCAGGCAGATTGGTCACAAGTGATTTGTCCATGGAAAAATTAAAATCATACATTGGCGGTGTTTGCGGTGGACTCTCAACAGCACTGCCATTTTTCTCTATCAATGTTGTATTATACTGTTCATTATCGTGCGTGTGTGTGTTATTGCTCTCAGGTTTCGGTTGAAGCTTCAGCCTTTGAAGCATGGACTGCAACAAGACCTGTGTGTCCGATACAGAGTTTGCGTCCGCCATTTACAAACATTGGAAGTGAAAGATGTCAAATGAAGCCTCGGAAACAAATTAAGTATTTAATCCGTACATACTCACAAACACATCACATTTAATCTTTCTCCAAAGCCAAACGTAAAATTCCACCAAATCCTGAAGTCATCATCAAATTCTTCAAGGCTTCAATTCCTCTCCAAGCACGTCACTGTCATTAATCTTCCTCTCAGACTTTCATGACACCTCCATATCACACAAATCCAGACATTTTTTTGTAGATCTCCACAGAAAGTGCCGATTTTATTTCTATTTGAAAGATACACACGCGGCCGATGGATCGACGAAAGCAATCTGAGGTGTGTTCAACAATGACACAAACCCAGATCAACAAGAAAGACAAGTGTGTCAAGTTGACATCTCTCGCTAGGAAGTACAGTCTTCACGTTCATACTCTGTCTACTCTCACACTTGGCATGTGTTCCACAACTATTCATTCGTCATTCCAGTGAAAGAAAGTGATTGTGGTCACAGTGGTTTATGAAGTGGTTTGCGAATGGGTAAAGCAAAAATACCTAATCATCCATAATACAAAAATAAAGTATCGTCCATGTTAACATATTTTTGGTGGTGTAAATAGATTCTTACTTCAAAATTAGAACACAAGTAGTGTGCACTGGAGATTGTTTCTTTAAATTGTGTAGGGTGTAACACAAGGTGCGTTTCAGTTGCTATTATACAGCTTATTATAATCAAATAAGTCTAATTACCTAAACAAACAAACTAATAACTGATACGAAATACTACCATTAAGCAGTTATAACTCATTTTTCAATCATTCATTCATTTTCTGAGATGCTTAATCCTAATTAGGGTCACGGGGGGTGGGGGATCTGGTGCCCATCTCGACCTCTGACCTTTGGATCAGTAAGCCAGCACCCTACCACCGGGCCACCTCTGACCTATAACTAATTATTTCGTTATTATTCTGTTTTTAATCATAATTTATTAGCATATGTATACGGTGGCATGGTGGCACAGGGGGAAGAGATGCTGTCTCAGAGCTCCAAGATCCTGGTCTGATCCTGAGCTCAGGTTTCTGACTGTGTGGGTCCTTCAGTCTCCTCCCAAAAGCATGGTAGCTTTAGTGCCCCTGTGAGAGAATGAGTGTGTACGTAAATATTTGTATTTGCATGTAATGTCTCGTCCAGGGTGTATTCCTGCTACACACCCAGTGTCTCAGGGATAGGTTTCTCAATGCTATGATAATTAGGACAAAGACTTTCTTATACGCCTTATTAACCGATCTCTTGAATAAACATGAATTTGGAATGATGACACACACACAAACCTTCACACTCACTCCTGAGGGCAATTTGAAACAGCCAATTAACCTGTCTTTGGCCTGAGTGAGAAAACAGTAGAACCTGCAAGAAACCGATGGAAGTATGGGGAACTCCACACAGAAACACCCAAGCCAGGGACTTGAACCCACAACTTTTTTCTTTGAGTTGGAAGACTCTGTAACACACATACAAATATTAGCGTACAAAACATGTACAGTCTTTTTAATAAAATCAAGATTAGTGCTGGTAATATGAGCTAAATAGTTCTGGTTCCCCCCCAGTGCAGCCAACTGGGTTATCAAATGCCGGCCATGTCTCTCACTGTTTATGGTGAGAGGAATGTAAAAGAACCATTGCTGATTTTCGTCAAGAGTAGGCTGCATAGCTGTCAGCGTGTTTCTGCCCTGAGATGGCCTGTCGAGCTGTCCAGGGTGTACTCTGCCCTCACCCAGAGTCGGCTGAGATGGGCGCCAGCCTCCCTGTGACCCTAATTAGGAATAATCAGAAAATGAATGAATAAATGAATAATAACAACATATTACAAAAAAATGTCTTAATCTGGAAATGTTACCCTCAGAAGAAGGTCAAATTTGGGATTCCCAAACACAGTATTATCATATTCTATATCTCACTGGAACATTAGTGTGCATGTACACGTACTGAAAAAGTCTACTGGGAGCCACTTCTTGTTCGTTACCTGAGTCGAATGATACGATATTCCCATCAGCATTAGTCCGGCTGCACGCAGTGAGACATACACACTCTTTTTATTGTGTGTGGGTGTTGGTGTGTGTGTGTTTGTGTGTATGTGTATACTCTATTGGAGTAAATCCTTCACAGTGATAATACAGGATTTGGCTGGAGTCCAGCAAATCGGTGCACGTGTCCTTTTTCGTCCTTGTCGGTTTGATGAAAAGAATCTGATTGGATGACCTCCAGAAACGCATCACAGGCGTTGCCTCGCTTGCATTGCTATGTAGGCACTCCAGATTGTTCCTCTGTATTTCTGCAAACATCTGACAAGCCAGTGATGAGAAAAGTGATATTCACCACTAAATTCTCAACGAGGGTTTCATGTTGATTTAGTGGTTAGAGGTTTAATGCGTTTACAAACGAATGGTGAATTTATTGAATTTAAGAACGATCCTGATTAGTATATACTACACACGAATAGTGCAATCTGATTGGTCCGCTATTTGGTAATTAAAATATGTTATTCTGAGTGGATAATGCTTAAAATCACGATGATTGGCTCTCCCGTTTTAAAAATAGAAGGATAAAGCTTGTCTTTCAACGTAGTATTTATCCTAAAATTTTAAATTGGTAAAGAACAACATTCTGTTATGATGTGCTATTTACTTACATTTTCAAATAATGTCTACTGAAACTGGGTTTACAAACACACCATCAAAAAAACATTAACTTCACAGTGCTTAGCTCTGCATGAAACACACAGACTCACCTGATCTGCTGTTGTTATTTAAAAATATGTAAAAATAAACTATTAAAAAATGTAGATTTGTTTGCTTTTTATGTTCCCATGATGTATATTAACCCTTAAGGGTCAAGGTTATAATTGGGCATTTTTTACTATGTTAAATTTTAACTTTTTAAAATAAATTAATATAATATAAAATATATTTAACTTACCATTTTTATAACTTTGCATGCAAATATAAATTGTAAATTAAAAAAATTAGGTACAAATTTAGCAGTGACATGTGCAGGGTGTTTTACTCCTCCTGTTGTCCACTTTTGCTGACATCACACCGTGTAAACTGCCATCCTAGGAAGTTAAATTAAAAGTATTAAATTATTAATCATAACTCTAATTTTACCTATCAACACCATTTAAAAAGTGGTGTATATGTTGAGGTCTGCACTTCTGACAAGTTGAAACTGAGACTTGGCAAGATAATGATTTCCTGCGAATGATTTAAGCGAATTTCAACAACAGCATGTCTGCAGTCAGAAAAGATCAGATCCTTTCATTCAGAGGAAATACACACCGCACAGAAAGGAGAGCAGGAAAGAAGACTGGAGAAGCAACATATTGTCAGCTGAACATTCTGTCAGGAGATGCTTGCATGACAGCTGCTCTGCTCACAGCCATTTCAGATATACTTGTGAGTATAATCAGTGTGCAGGAAACAGAACAGCTGCAGTGCGCTTTGGCATCCGTACACGTCTCCGAACAACGTTCTTCCAGAAGATTCTCTTTAGTTGATGTAGTGATGATGCTGACCGAGAGCACTGTCACAGAGGTACTCGATTGGGACAAAGGGTGGTGAAGGGCCATAGTATTTGTCCTCATGAGTGAGCCCTTATGGATCGGGGGAGGAATCGTGCTGAAACAGACCACGCCCATTCCAGAATGCCGTTTGGATTGATTTGCAGTGACGCCTCCTGCTGTCTGATTTCACACCATCTATTTATTTCTTCCTGTAACACTTTTCTCATTGCATGGTTGATTGTGTTCGAAAGGCAGCTACAATAATTGATCACTGGAGCCGAGGCGAGGATACAAACGGCTCCGTTAATCGACATGCTTAATTATTTCCTTCCCAAACTCTTAACGAGGCAATCCTAATGAACCTGATAGCATCGGCGGAAACACATTGAACTTTCAGGCACCTGGTAAACATAGATCATCTCACCATCGTTGTCTGGTTGTCTTGCTTATCTCCAAGAATGTTACACGATATTTCAGTGACCTTTGTTAATTATATCTCTCCTCTGGCTCATTTTCACGTTTCTTGGCTAGCGGCATAATTTTGTTTGGAACGTATCAGAGAGCAGACAGGGGATGCTAATCTGACTGGCATAATCCATCCCATCATCTGTCTGAATTACCGTTCATTAAACAGTTCTATGACACGTCCAATCCTAGTATAATACACCCACACACACCCACACAAACTCACTCACACATTCTAAATAATACTGTGATGCTTTGATGTCCAATGATGCTTATTTAGGTTATTATTAGACCTGGCAACCTTTTTGATATGTTTTTTACAGGAGCTCCAATCAAATTTTGGAATACATGTCTGTATAATTTTATATATAATATTATATATATAGTATAATATATAAATATTAAAATGGTTTTCTATACTTTTGTTGTTGACATCTGTTTTTCTCTTGATATCGACCAGAAACTAATTAAAGGAGATGGAGGCATGGCCCGAGTCTGTTTTAATTCTCTAATCTTATTATTCGCCACGTAAGGATTTACAGGATAGTGAAAAAGACACAATTAGCTCATACACGCTCAGGGTGTTAAATATAAACTCTGCATTGATGCATAAATTTGTAAAGTTCAGTCATTTCCTGTTGGTGCCTAACACCAAGCTCTGTGATTGGCTAGATGAAAATTACCAATCTGGCACGGCGGAAAGGCTTTGTAGAGAATTGCGTGAATGAGCACTCAGCTTTCTCTTTAATGGAAGAAGCAGTGGTGTCTCACTGACACCGAATTTCACCCCAGTCCAGGATGGAGTCAGTTGTCAAAGTTTTGCCTTTGTTTTTTCCCCCTAAACTTCCACCTCCTTTTGTTTGTCTTGCAATTAGTGGAAGTGTTTATATATATATATATATAAATCCCCTGATGAGTGGGCAACCACGAAACAGGTCTGTAGGGATCAAACTGTAGTCATTTTTCCCTTATACCACATATTTAGCTACTTCACTGTATCGAGCACTGTCTGACAGAGTGATAATGTGTGAGGTTATTTTAAAACAGGATGTAAAGATATATATATCCAACTGCTTTTATTTACTGATGAAAAGTATCAACATGCAGTGAATGAAACTTGTGGATGCACTGCATCGTGATGCATTGTGTATCGAATCAAATCTTTTACAGGATAATCATAATCACACAAATACACACTTTATTTACTGTGGCCCAAATATATGTTGTTTGAATATAACTTTCAGTAGCACATATAATCTGTCTTTATAGTCGCAGCTGTGGTATTCATATCTAAATTAAAGGAATTTAAAGCAACAAAAGATGAGATTTGGATTTTTTTCCTACACCCCAGAGAATTCGAAGAAACCGAGTAAAAACTGAAACATTTTATAAACCGAAGCTAAATGTTTGAAAGTCATGTATTCTTCATTGATGGCTGTGAGTAGGATTCAGACAGACCTGTCCATCAGACAAAGCTCTCAGACACAAAGAGGCGCGAGAACCTTCCATCTGAAAGCAGGACGAAAGGTTTGATAAAACGCACCTTTTAGGCCGATGTTAAAGGAAATGCAGATCGCTGTGAAGTAGTATCAGTGAGAATATTGCAGTATATTTTTGGTATCTGATTATTGACACCTGGGGATCGTGGGCCGTCGTAGCCTGCAGAGCCCGATTCATTAATAATTCATTCTGACATGGCAATCATCACTGAGACCAATTCAGTCTGTTCTCTACACGTCTTTTCACTTCAGCCTGCAGCAGCATTTTTATACAAGCAATCTGGCACAAGCCAAAATACAAATGCTCATACAAAAGAATATACTGCTTTTTATTTTTTTCTGAAGTTTAGTTTATTTAAATATTTTCCATTATTCTTATATGAATGCAAACATACTGAAGCTTGCTAACAAGACCTTTCAATCCACATTTTGTTGTTCTGTCCCCACGTCTATTGTAGTCATGTGACACATTTTTGCAAATTTGACAACCAACTTGAGTCAACAGTGAATATAAAACAGCATTTACTGTAAAAATTCAAAATAAATAAGTCAAAACTGGGCATAAACCTCTGAAGGGTAAGAAACATGGTTTTAATGCCCTGCAGTAGGTTGGCAAACTGTTTAGGCTACAACCCGTCTTGGTTGGGAGAGGCTCCAATATCTAACCCTAGTACAATGAAACAGTTTGGGAAATGAATGAATGAGTAACTGAATGTTGTAGATGGGTATGCGTATATATGAATGAATAAATGAATTTACTTTCAGGGTTTGTGTGATGATTGGTCGGGATTTGAGTGACGATTGTTCTGGTTTTAGGTGGTGATTGATCATGTTTTGTGTTGATTGATTGTCCTTTTTATGGTGATTGGTTGGGTTTTAAGTGGCGATTGGCTGGGATTTATGTGATGATTGGTTGTTTTTTTCTTTCCTAATTTAGTCGTATCCAATTCCCACCTGTCAAGTATTGTCTTCCTTATCACACGACCACCACTAACCAGGGAGGGGTGTAAGCAATCACATGCCCTCTCCATGACACATTATGCTATCACCTTCCTCTTTACAAACTGCTGCGCATGCATATTTAAGACAGCCTAACACACTATGAGGGAAAGCGACATTTGCCCCCTTGTACGAATGACACACCATCACTCACAGTCGCCCATGATTGGCTGGTGGTGGCTGTGAGTGCTCGTTTGAGTGAAGTGAATGTATGCCATCCTTCTCTTCCGTGAGAGCTTGTGCAATTAACTTCCATGGACTACCAGATTCGAACCTGCAATCTCTGGGTTAATAGTCATGCATCTTGTTGATGTGCCACTTGGGAAATGATTAGTTGGGTTTTAAGTGGTGATTGGGTCAGGATTTTAGTGGCGATTGGTCGTGTTTTTAGTGGTGATTGGGTCAGGATTTTAGTGGTGATTGGTCTTGTTTTTAGTGGCGATTTGTCAGGTTTTAAGTGGCGATTGGTCGTGTTCTTAGTGGTGATTGGTCAGGATTTTAGTGGCGATTGGTCGTGTTTTTAGTGGCGATTGGTCGTGTTTATGTGGTAATTGGTTGTGTTTTTAGTGGCGATTGGTCAGGATTTTAATGGTGATTGGTCGTGTTTTTTCATTGGTGATTGGTTGTTTTTTTGTAGTGATTGGTTGAGTTTTGTGCAGTGATGTTGGGTTTTAAATTGGTCAGTGTAACAAATTCCCAGTACGGGGACATAAGGGTATTAGAGGCAGGTTGACCGTTCACTCTGTTTATTCAGTCTTCAAAAAAATAAACCAAGCTCTTTTCAGAGCTTCTAACAATCACTTTATTTAATGTGCACCAAACGACATATGCCCAAACACACACACACACACACACACACACACAAACACACACACACAGATACTGCTTCCAGCTCTCTCCAGTCACCACAATCTCTCTAAATGGAAGCACACACAGAGCACACGCATAAACAACATTACTAATTAGCCACAGGTGGATTCACTCACTCACCTGCTGGTTTTACCTGATTCCTCTTCACCTGCAGATGGTACTCAAACATGCCCTCACTGCCACAGTCAGGTTTTTAATGGCGATCATTTGGGTTTTATGTTGGTTTAATTTGAGTGATTGAACTGATTTTTCTGCACTGATCTGGAAACCATACTGCAACTAAATATGAATCTTATTAATGGTTGTCAAAAAATATACTCGTAAATATAGCTTTTTTTAATTAATTTTTATTTAACTAAATATAACTAAAGATGAAAGGAATTTGAACTGAAGCTCTTACATCCTCATTATACATATATGAAATAATGAATCACCTTTAATTACTCATCACCCCCCTGAGATTCCTGCTGCATTTATAGTGGGCAGTTAAGATATGACCTTCAGCTGGGTTATGAGCAGAACACTGACAGGCTTAGAACATGTAATATCTTTAAAAGGCTCGTTCATTTTAGCTCCACTGCAGGGGAAATTCAGCAGAGCACGGCCACTGAAGAGGGTGATCATATTTTATTTACGTTTTCCTCGCAGCCGTTCTTTGAAAACAAGGTTCTTGTCCCCAGCAGCTTGTGATGTCATGTCATGGATCATGTGGTCAGGCTGTGCAGTGCCACCTTCTGCAGTTTCAAAAAAAAATGCAAAAACAAAACAAGAAAGAAATTGAGGGTGACTCCTTTAATACTCCAAATGCCAAAAGCGGGCAATAATCTTTTATTCATAACAGTTCTTTGTGAATGTGTGAGCTCACTGAGGAGTGGGCGAGCTTGTGAAAATTGTAAAGTTTTGTGTTTTTTACTCTTTAAATAGAATTCCTAATCCAAATACGGCAGTATGGTTATTGTGTTAAGGATTTAAGAGGAAATAAGTTATGTAGGGTTTGTTCTGTTATTGTTTGCTAGATATTAATATATATGAAGCTTGGCAACTCTCTTGGCTGTGCATTCCAGGAAAAGTATCAGCTTTTCATTCACCTGCTTCATTATTTTGCTTCATGCTTTTAACATCACTCAGTGGCTTAGGGGTTAGCATGTCCGTCCTACTGTAGAAAGGGCCTGGCTGTGTCTTAGGCCTGGTGAGGGTGTTACTGTGTAGAGTTTGCATGTTCTTTTTAGTGTTTGTGTGGGTTTCCTCAGGGAACCCTGGTTTCTTCCCACTGTCCAATTTGCACATTAGCCTAATTGGCTGCTTTAAAAAATGCCCCTAGGTGTGAGTGTGAGTGCAAGAGCGTGTGTGTGTGTGTGTGTGTGTGTGTGTGTGTTGGCTATGCGATGGACTGTTGAGCTGTTCATGGTGTATTCTGCCTTCACCAATTGTAGGCTGAAATAGGCTCCAGTCTCCCTGTGAGCCTTGTAAGATAAAGCATTATTGCAAATTAAAGAATGAATGTTTAAAATTTAGCATATTTTGTCTGAAAACAGATACCAACATGATAAACATTGTTTATATACACTGAGTGGAAATAATCTACCTCAGATTAGTAGGGTTGCCGAAAAAAAATAGATTCACGTCTGAATCGCCATTCTTTTTTGTTAGCATTCTGAATCGATCCAAAATTTCAAGAATCTATCTTAAAAAAAACGTTTTTTTAAACATTTACAACCTCCGTCTTGAATTGTTCCAGTGAGTGGCGGGTAAAGAACTAGCTTTTAGCCTACAGCCAGTGCCGTCTTTGCTGAAGGCAAATGTTCAAATTCAAATTCAAATTTTATTTGTCACATACAATATGTAGTAAAATGCTTAGTACGACTGACCCAAAGATGTAAATAAGCTACTAATAGCAAGAAGAAAGAACAATAACCATAACTGTAACTATAATTTTACAGTTAAAGGTCAATATCAATATAAAAATGCAAAAAGAGCGAATCAAAAACATATATAGAATAAAATAAAAATATTAATTTAAAATAAAATTATAGTATATTAAAAAAAATATATATATAATATATAT
>JBCNYG010000016.1:15034057-15044242 GCA_039654305.1 Porochilus rendahli | reverse complement strand
AAAATGAGGCACAGTCAAATAAATTAACTTGGGAAGGCATTTGAAACGCAAAGATTTTAATAAACCTCAAAATTCTGTAATATCTCTCGCAAAACCTCCCATATATAGATATATGGGTCAAGATGTTACGAAATATATTGCTATATGTTTCCGCTGCATAAGGCCCATCAGGCCACCACGCTTTCTGTTTACATTGTAGTATAGTTCCTTGTCCATAACACCACAACATGCAGCATTTAGATATAAGTTTATGGGATTATCAAAAATATAAAGCACAACTGTCATAATAAACAGCCTGACACACACACAGACACCACATACACACACAACAGGAAACCACACACTGACAGGGCAGATATCACCATGGTAATGTGGCAGGATGTTGAGAACGACAGAGAAAGTAATTAAAGGTGACTGTTGAGAATAAGTGCACAAAAATACTTAATTGCACACATAAACACACACTAAGCTGAACACACAGCTTTAACACAGAGAGCATTTGTGTGTGTGTGTGTGTGTGTGACACTGACCTGTCGTTATTTGTGTCTCCATTAACAAGCAGGAATCCATAACGGTCTGTTTTAGCTTCTGAGGAGTCAGAGTTCCCCTCTCCGTCCTCTCTGGGGTCTGAGTGGAGAGACATCCCCTAAAAGAAAAAGAGAGATTTTGACTCAGGTGCAAGCAAAAAAAAAAATCAAACCTAATCCGGATATGAATTATTTTCTAGGCAGTGATGATTGAGCTGTTTCGACACTCCTAAGCTTCACATCCTCTGCATCTTTTTTTTTTTTTTTTTGCTCAAGTGTGTGTTGTTTGTGTGTGAAATGTCTAGCTTAATTATGGGGGAGAAAGGAAGATTAAAATGAAAAGTGTGAGTAGAGAAGGATAAAGTTCTTACCTTCGGATGTACTGTTTAACTATAAGGTGCAATTTTGCTGCTGTGGGAGGGTAGACAGAACTGACAAAAAAAAAACAGACTTCCGCTGTGTGTGTGTGTGTGTGTGTATGTGTGTGTGAGAGAGAAAAGAGAGAGAGAGAGAGAAAAGAGAGAGAGAGCATGCACCTGCTTCAGGAAAGTTCACAAACAATCCTTGACTGAAAGAATTAAAGAACTAAAGACCAAATCTAGTATTTAATCTATGATCCCTCTCCAATCCTAACAGTGGAGAGTTAAACCTGTAGCAGGAGTTTAAGATGAAATACTAGGCTTCACGTGTAGAAATGTAAAATATGTGGGGGTGGGGGTGGGGGGGTTATGATGTCTTGTGTCTTGAGGGTGTTCACACTAGAGGTGCGCTAGAAAAATAATAGAAATGGACAAACTAATGCAAATTGTTTTGTTTGGTTTTTTTTGCAAATTTTGAAATACGTGTCAAGATGTTTTGCAACCCCTCATGCAAGGGAAGGTTTTGCGGCTTAAATACGTATATTGTCCGAAAGTTGCGAGAGGGTCGTGCGACAATCTTTGCGAGCAATATGCGTATGCATTTGTGGATCCTATTCCAATTTTTTTTTTGGACCTGTGGGAATAAACCAGAGCACCTGAAGGAAATGCCCACATGCATGGGAAGCAAATGCAGACTTTGCATAGAGACGTTGCAGTTGGTCGTGAGATTTGTGCCCAGAATGTTCTTGCTGAGAGGTGACAATGCTAACCACTCACTGTGCCACCCCTGAGTCCCACTACTGCTGCATGTGAGCATGAGATGAATACCACAAGTGGGGTGGGGGGGTATTTATAGTATTGTTTAAATTTTTGCTGTAAGTGTGTGTGTGTGTGTGGTTTGTCTGAGATATGATGAGTCTTGATGAACATATAACTTGAAATGAGTGAGGTTTTATAGAACCCTACTAAATGGCGAGGGTTTGGGGAGTTGAGGGAAAGGGCGTTGTTATCCTTGAGCATCATGAGTTACTGAAGTACCAAACGGTTGACTCTACTTCACGCATGTGGGCCTGGAACGTGTCATGAGGAGTTCAACCAATACATGGCGTTTTCAACCCTTTTCAACCAATAAAATGCAGATATTATACAATATTTTTTTTTATATTTGTCAATAATAATACCAGCAAAAACACATTTATGTGTGCAGGAGTTCATTAAATAAGCAATAAAACACAATGGAAATTTGTGGGTGGTGGGTTGTCACACAACATGGAACCAGAGTACCCTAGGAAACGGTATTCATATTAACTATTAACAGCACAAGCTAACTGTACTAGCTACAAACACTTTTTTCATAAATACATTTTTAGACATTGTCCCTTCAGCATCTGGGTCGCCCCCGTGGTCTCTTCCCGAAACACCACACCAGGTAGGATGTGCATTCAGGACTTGAACTTGATGTGTTGGAATCAGGAAAAAATAAGCAAGTGTAAGAATCTGAATAACGTTGACAAGCACCACACTGTGGCATAAACGACTGGGACTATTCGTCTCCATGGTGGCGTAAAAATCAGCATGTCCACCTCACGGCAAGAATGTTCAGGGTTCGAGTCAAGGGATCGGCAAGGGAGTTTCGGTGTGGAGTTTGCATGTTCTCCTTGTGTGGGTTTCCTCAAACACTTCACATCCACATTAGGCTAATGGACATGTCCGCACTACGTTTTTTTAGCATGTCCAAGTTTTCACCACACCCTCTGTTTCCATGGAGACCATACCACATCCTTATCAGTCTCCACTGCATTCCTACTACACTGGACAATCTCTTGCTTCTTACATTTGACGATGTACAGGGAACGTGCAGAAGTGCGACTTAGGTTTTTGGATTGTGGGTCCGCGCTTTGTTGTGTTGCTCACCGGAGTAAATTATTTAGCTTACTTTCTGCATTTGATATGCAAATCATCTCGACGACGTAATCAATATGCAAATTAGCTGAGGGTTGCGTGGAACGGTGCCGTAGCGATTAGCACGTCCACCTCACAGCAAAAAGGTCCAGAGCTCAAGATCTGGGCTTGGGCGTTTCTGTGTGGAGTTGCAATGTGTTGGGGGTGGGGTTTCCTCTGGGTACTCTGGTTTCCTCCCACAGTCTAAAGGCATGCACATTAGGCTAACTGACAGTTCGGAATTGATGGTACGTGTGGATATGTGCATGAATGATTGGGTGTGTTGTTGGGCGTACTCTGCCTCTGCCCGGTGTCGGCCTTGACAGGCTCCGGCCTCCCCGCGACCACAATAACTGAATTCAAAACATTGGCAGAACAAAGGAAGAAGAACTAGAATAAAGGGCAAATGGTATGTGTGTGTTTATGCCTTCTGAATTGCTCGCGACTTCTTTGCAGTAAAAGCACGCGCCCACAGGGTGGCGCTAACAAGAGCCCGCGTGTTAACACCCCCCCCCCCTCCAGTGTCACGTGGCTCGGGCGGAAGCGTTTATGTGACCGGCGCACGCTGAATCCCGCGCGGGCGCTGCCATTTGCTCTTTTCTTCATATCGCGTCGCGCGGAACACAAAGTGCTAAGATGTAAGAGTGACCCGAATTCTTTTTGTGTAATTTTTTTCTCGTTTACAGAAAGCTTGAGCTTATTCGAAGCCTATATTTACCGTAGCATTTTTAACCGGGACGTTTGATTACCCTGATGGCGTATTTCTATTTTAGCTGCTTGCTTGTGTTTTTAAAAGGCTAGGCGTTGCGAAGCTTTTAGCATGGTGTTAGCATGATTGTAGCTTAGCGCCATTTAGAAAATGTGACTTTTTTTTTTACCTCAGTTTGTTCTTCGCCTCAGATATTTTTTTAATTTTATTCGTTTTAAGTGTTTTACATATTGTCCAAAGCCTCTGAGATCTAGTGTGTGTCTTATTTTTGGGGGTAGCTCTTATTAGCGTTAGCATGAATGTTAGCCTCATTAGCGAGTTAGCATTCGGAAAGCGGCGCTTGTTACGGTTGAAACCAGAAAAGTGCGGCAACACAACGAAGCATCGTTGTTAGCATGGCAACGGGTTAAATATTTATTTGCAACATTTGTACGTTTTCGAGATGGTGGATAAAGCTTTCGGTGTTTAAGGCCTGCGTGGTTTTTGTCGTGTTTCCTGACTCCACTGTGCGCGCGCGCTGCACGTTGGCCTGTGTGACGTTAAGTGCGTGTTGCCTTGTTTTTGGGGGCCTTCAGGAGTTTTAGAAAGCTGTGAGGGCGGATTCTGTGTTCAGGCCCTTTTTGTCTGAGCTTGATAACCATCCCGCCGTCTCTCTCTTTCTCTTTTTTCAGAGCAAAGTCCCGCTGCTGAGTCACAATTTAGCACGCACTCAACCATGGCAGAGAATGACGCACAGGTCCATTTTAAGGTAAACTTAACGTAATTCATCATCTTCGTAATTGTTCTTCAATCAATTCTACACCCTGTTTTTGGATGTATGTAAGTGATTATCATCACAGCCAGTTTGATAACTTTAGTAAGATCTACTAACTTGCAGCTTTCCATTCGGCCTGTTTAACGCCTGATAAATGGCTTGATTTCCGAATCAAAACCCTTGGCATGCTGTCAGATGGAGCATTTTCCATTTGTCCTGGTGCTCGTAATGGATGAGGAAACTTTTTGGATGTAACGGTTTCCCTTCCCATCCACAGCTGGTTCTTGTAGGAGATGGAGGCACAGGAAAGACCACCTTCGTGAAGAGACACATGACAGGAGAGTTTGAAAAGAAGTATGTTGGTACGTGTGGGGGGAAATATCACAGGAATGTGTTTGGGGGGTAATTTGTCATTGATTAGGAGCCCAATGAATGAAAGTGCCTTTTGGGCGGGGGGTTGATGTTGCTGAATAGCTCCCCTGATGAGGTGGTTTAGTGATATCTACTTGAGCCTAAGGTTGGTTGTTTACTTAGTATTTACTACAGTTGGGTATTAAAGACAACTAAGATAATGGTTTATTTTGAGCATCATTTTAAGTGCTTCCTATTGGCATCTTTTCAGTCGGTAAAAATTTCCATTTTTAAAGATGTACTGCGATCACACCACTACAGCATGATGCTCGGCGAGTGTTTCATGATGGCATCTTTTGAGACACGTTTCAAGTTTGACTAAAGTGATGTTTTTTTATCATTAAAGATGTAAGGATTATCGTGTAACCTTTTGTTGTAGGTGATGGCATGAACATTCATTTCTCTTCTTGACTTTGATAGTTTTTATCGTGAAAACTTAAGGACAGTCATAACAACCATTTCACTACATATTGTACTGTGTGTGATTTTGTACGTGACAAATTTGTCTGTCCCCCATAGCCACTCTGGGTGTCGAAGTGCATCCTTTGATCTTCCACACTAACAGAGGTGCTATCAGTTTTAATGTCTGGGACACAGCTGGACAGGAGAAGTTTGGTGGCCTGAGAGACGGGTACTACATTCAGGGTAAGAAGCACCTACTTCACACCCTTCCGTAAACCATGTAGTTCTAACGCGCTAGTGTCGAGGTATGCGTGCGTCATGAGTGAAACTGTCCTCTCTTGTCTCCAGCTCAGTGTGCGATTATCATGTTCGATGTGACCTCTCGAGTGACTTATAAGAATGTTCCCAATTGGCATCGTGACCTGGTGCGTGTGTGTGAGAACATTCCCATAGTGCTGTGTGGCAACAAAGTGGACATCAAGGACAGGAAGGTGAAAGCTAAGAGCATCGTGTTCCATCGCAAGAAGAACCTACAGGTATGCCGCATGGCCTCGTCCCTCCATCTGTGTTCATCGCTGTTTACTTTTCTTTGAGTTCTAAAATCATCCCGGTTCTGTTTCAGTACTACGACATCTCCGCCAAGAGTAATTACAACTTCGAGAAGCCGTTCCTGTGGCTTGCGCGAAAGCTGATCGGAGATCCCAACTTGGAGTTTGTGGAGATGCCTGCCCTCGCCCCACCCGAAATCGCCATGGATCCATCACTTGCTGCACAGTATGAGCATGACTTAAAAGTAAGAACACCTTTGAGTAATACTGCCCTGTACGGTGTTCTAGCATCCTGATGGTGAATCATTAAAAAATTCCTCGTTCTTTTAGGTGGCATCAGAAACAGCTCTCCCAGATGAGGACGACGATCTCTAACCTGTTACCCTTTGACACCTTCCCCGCCCTTCTCTTGTGGTGTTGCTGGGTTTCCTCAGCGATTGGAATTTGCCCTTCTCCTTTTCTCCTCAGTTCCCCTTTTACTGTAAAATCCCACATGCGAATATTTTTATTTTTCAAAAAAATTTTCGTTTGCAGACTGAATACCGTTACATTGTAGACCTGTTCGTGTTGACGCCACCATTCAGAATTACTCGAAGACATGCTTGCATTTACTTAGAAATGTGCATACACACTCGTTGGTGTGAGATTGAGTGTGCCAGTGCTTACTCTCCCTCTCTGTGTGGCTTTAAGCACTTAGAGATAAACTTTGAATAAAAACATTCTCAGTATATCTTGTGGCTGGATTTTTTTTTCTTCTGAGCAAATATTTTTACAACTTAATATCTACTCATTAAAATCTTTTCCAGATATATGATTTAACAGGGTTTCTGTTAATACAGGTTTGGCTGTCAGCTTGCGTACACTGAAGTGAAATTGTGTGCATTGAGTTGATGTCTCTTCTTTTTCTTTAAGGTGTATTATGTTCCATAGGATTATCCTTTTCTCAGTTAACTCCTTTTTATTCAGAAATCATAACTATGGAGATCTTTGTCATAGCCCTAGAGCAGAGTTTATGCAAATTATAATTCCATGTACCCATGAATGTGGCAGGTGTTCAGTACTGTCTAGTAGCTGCACAACCTCCCAAAGTTTTCATTAATAATTTTTGCATGTTTTGTTTGAGGTAAATGTGTTTTTGGTGTTTGTCATGTACCTGTATTTCAACTAATAATGGCAGTACATTTTAGTTTAAGGTTTTGTGTTTATCTCTGAATGTTCCTGCTGAATTAAACGATTAAACAAGTTCTACATGGAAGTCTGTAATCGACCTACAGCACCACAATATCTCAACTTAATTGTAAATTTTATTTTATTTTTTGATAATTTGTGCTGGAATATATTCTAATGCTAATGTTGAATGCCTCTAATCTGTAAATATACTTTAGGTGCTTTTTTGGCAACTTTATTTTGACATGAGCAAATTTATATGTGGATCCAATAGAAATGTCTGCTAGGTTTGGGTCTGACCTGTTGGGAAAAGTTTATTTTTTTTAAAATTGCAGTAGCATGGCTGAAGAATCAATTTCTGCCATGATAACACCACCCAGGTAAGTCTTTTGCTATACAAACCCATCCATAGCTGGGGACACACTGGGGGAAGGCAAAATATGCTCTAAACAGCTTGGTAGACCACAGGGTCAAAACGGACACATCCATTCACACTCACCCCAGGGGTCTATTTGGAGCATTCAGTTGGCCTAAGGTGTGTGTCTTTGGACTGTAGGAAGAAACCCTCACGTGCACAGCAAAAACATGCAAACTCTATGTAGAAACGCTGAGCTTGGAACTCAGGACCCTCTTGCTGTGAGTGGATATGCTAACCAGTATACCAATCGTCTTACCATCTACCTCATTCCAGTTTTCTTCTAAAGACAAAAAAAATTTTTGATCTGTCCATCAATGGGTCTGAACACAAACCATTAACTCTTGTGCACTCATTTGCTGAGCTGTGTAATCCCAGGATTTGTGGAGATGCTGGAGCCAACACTCATGCAACCATTCAAACTCACACATTGGGGCAATCTGGAACAGCCAACCAGCCTAATGTGCTTGTCTTTGGATTGTGGGAAGAAACCAGAATACCCAGAGAAAACCCACACAAGAACAGGAACAACATGTAACCTCCACCAGAAATGCCTGAAACCAGGACCTTCTTGTTGTGAGGCTAACATTTACAAAACTGTATCGCCCAGACTATACCCAGCAACCGAAAAAATAGCCTTACACTGTAACCCTATGGGGCAAATAACTGCATCAAAAATGCATGGCTTGTTTTGACCATTAAAAGCTTCATACTGTTACAATCAGTGATCAACATCTACGAATGTAAAAAAATAGTTTTGGCCACAAGGGGGCAATAGATCCTCAAAACTGCTGTATCAGGAATTCTCTAGTTCAGGTTTTTCATTCATTATCCAATTATTACTGAATTATTATAATTATACTGATTGGGTTTTCTTTTTTTGTTGTTAATCTTTATTTTATGTTAAGAAAACATTGTAGACTATGATATAGACTATGATGCATGCTCCATGCATTTGGAGATTTTTATGTAGGTTTTTTTTGAAGGTTAGAAAATATATTAAAATTCACAGTACTCTAATGTGTATGTGTCCAAATTGTTTGTAATTAAATATAAAAGATTGCTTCTGTATATTATTTCCTTGTCAGAGTGCCTCCTGGTCTGTATATAAACCTGAACCAGATCAATGACCAAACAAAAAAAGAGTCATGTTTTCTATGATTGGTGTATCCTTATAATTTCATAATTATAATAATAATAATAATAATACCCCCAGGGCAGCTATTTAAGTTATCAAAGGCCGGCCATGTCACTGTCTGTGGTGAGACGCATGTAAAAGAACTATTGCTGAGTTTCGTCAGGAGTAGGCTGCATGTCAGCGCTTCAGAAAATGAACGAATGAATAAATAATAATAATTATTTATAAAATTTAATTTATAATTATTTATAATAATAAAATTAAACATTTAACCACATGGTAATCCATATCAGACACTAATCATAGTTATTATTATTATTATTATTATTATTATTATTATTATTATTTTGCTAGCAGTGGCTACGTTTTGCTAATAAATACATAAACTGTTTGATTTTCCCCACAATAAAATTTGCAAATACATAAAATATGGTGAACTAGCATCCATGCTAATGGCTTCAAGACATCTAAAAAAAAAAATTATTAGGCAGCATGGTGGTGCAGTAGTTAGCACGTCCACCTCACAGCAAGAAGGGCTGGGTTCGAATCCTGGGCTTGTGCATTTCTGTGTGGAGTGGCATGATCTCCATGTGCTTGTGTGGGTTTCCTCTGGGTACTCTGGTTTCCTCCCATAGTCCAAAAACATACATGGTAAGCTAATTGGCAGTTCCACATTACCCCTAGGTGTGAGTGTGAGTTTGAATGGTTGTGTGTGTGTGTTAGCCCAGTTATGGCCAGGCGAGCTGTCCAGGGTGAACTTTGCCCTCGCCCTGAGTCGGCTGAGATGGGCGCCAGCCTAGCCGCGGCCCTAATTAGGATAAAGCGCTTCAGAAAATGAATGAATGTTTTTTTTAATAAACATCTTTATAATTTCAGCTAACTATTTTGTACTTTTTTGAGGAACAAAGCTGTGCAACAACTTCCTGTTGAACATGTTATTTGTGCACCATTAAAATTAATTACTGGAAGTGATTTTATTTTTACCCGTTGGGAGTGGAGGGGGTAGGGGAAGGCTCATTGGCTTATTGATTAACACCTTGCAGTAAAGCGTTTAAATTTTGGCTAAGGGTGTTTCTGTGTGGAGTTGCCATGTTCTCCCCGTGTTTGCATGGGTTTCTCTGGGAATCCAAAGACATGCACATTAAGTCCAGTAGCTCTATCTAGCCCCTAGGTGTGAATGTGAGTGAAAGTGGTTGTTTTTGTTTGTTTGTTTATTTATTTGTATAAAAAAACATTTAACCTGTGTTTAGAATGTCCACTACCATATGTACATATTTCACTCTCACTCATTTGCTGAATCACTTAATCCTACTACTACTACGGTCATGTTGAGGTTGAGGTACACCCCGAAGAGCTCACCACACCATTGCAGGGAAACACACACACCCATACATTCATGCCAGTTAGCCTAATGTGCATGTTTTTGGACTGTGGGAGGAAACGGGAATACCAGGAAGAAACCCACGCCATCACAGGGAGAACTTGCAAACTCCAGACAGAAACGCCCGAGCCTGGGACTTGAGCCTAGGACCTTTTTGCTGTAAGGCGGACGTGCTAACCTTTACGCCACTGTACGGCCCTTATGTACATATTTGAGAATGTAATATGACCTGGACGCGAATGGTAGCCAAAGTATAAATTTACTCAATCCTGTCTTGTGCTGTAACTGATTATTTAAATGAAAGACGAAGTAGCTATCCCTCAAATAACAAACAAGGGACCAAACAAATAACACTGTTAGAGATAGATAGATAGATAGATAGATAGATAGATAGATAGATAGATAGATAGATAGATAGATAGATAGATAGATA
>JBCNYG010000016.1:15009043-15023287 GCA_039654305.1 Porochilus rendahli | reverse complement strand
CTCTCTCTCTCTCTCTCTCTCTCTCTGGCATTCTCGTGTTCATTCACTTCTCGTTCTCTCTCTTATTCTTGCTGTCTCATTCTTGTTTTCTCTCTTGTTCTCACGCTCTCTCATTCTTATTCTGTCTCTCACTCTCTTGCATTTTCATTCCTGCTCATGATCTTTTTATCTCCCTCTTTCATCCTCTCTTCTTGTTGCCCTCTCTTTTCGTTTTCTCTCTCTCTGTGTTGCTCACTTTTTTATTCTTACTCTCTTGTTCTTGTCCTCTTTCTCATATTCTCTCTCTCTCTCACTCTCTCTTGTTCTCTCTTGAAGTTAATAAACAGGGCAGTACAAAGTCCTCCGTTAGAAATTCTCTACCACTTGCTGACTGATCCAAATCTTCATCATGTCAATAGTTTAAATTTGTTACTAGCTCCTGGTTTTTTTTTTTGTTTTTGTTTTGTTTTTTTAAAGATCCATGCCACTGATTAATAATTGATAAACGTAACAGTTTATGATAAAGGTAACAATCTTCAGAAGGCTTTTTCCAGGGTCCACCGGTTTTGATCTGGAAAATAATACCATAAATTCCTATCGCTGTTACGGATGATCATTAAACCGATGCTATTTTATGTTCTTGGGGGAAAAAATGTCCAAGAGTCCTCAAAAGACGGGTATTTACCTTACAGGTGTAACTACCATCAGAGCCGCTGCTCTAGGAATGTAATCAACACCTGGCCAATCAGAGTTGAGAATTAAACAGTGGGGCATTTTAAATATATTATTATCCCTTAAGACATTTGGGTTAAGATAAGAGCCTGATCAGGAATAAAGAAGACACAGCTCATATCCAAGAGATGAAACTTGAAGGAATCATGGAACAGGGAGTTAAATAAAATAGTTTTGCTCAAACAGGCCAACGAGTGCTCAGTATTCATCAGGAACAAATATATACATCTATATGTACACATATATTATAATTTCTATATGTAAAGCTTTTATTGCTCTCTGGTTATGTTTATAGTCCTTATTATTTTTTAAACAGTTTTAAATAGAGTGGGTGTGTCCTTTTTGTGTGTATGACTTGTCAGCAGTAGAGCAGCACAACCGCTACTATGATGACGGCAAGAAAAATGCCTACCGTAGGTGTCATTTTACTTGGACTTTGGGCTTGACAACCCATGACTTGCAGCAGGCGTCATAAAAACCAGTTCCTTCAGCGCAGCCATAATTAACCCAGAAGCAGTGTGTAAAGCTCTGCGGTCTCTGGGTAGACATCACAGGGTTGTGAAGGTCAGTCAGTAGGTGATGGCGAGGTGGATGTCACCCGAGACAGAATGTCGAGTTGGCACTGCCGAGCCTACTCATTCACAGTTTAGTGTGTTGTGAATATTATATTTGATTTTGATTTTGAGGGAAATTTGGCTCCGGGCAGAAATTTAGAGGTGGGCAGCCGTTTTTGAAACTTGAAACTCGGTCAGTGCGATGGGCGAGTATTTCCTTTAAGAAAGGAAGAGCAGGAAAAGGAAGCTGATTGGATAAATCGCGAACAAAGACCATGGGTGTTTCTCTAATTCTAGTGTAGGAACAATGAGGCCGGACGCATGATTGAAGATGTGTGGGAGTGTTGAATATCTTTTCAGTATTCTGGAACACGCGCATCCCAAGGAAGAATACAAGTCAGAGGATGATGGATGCTTTGTAAAAGGTTCAAGATTCATGATTTTTTATTGTCATTATGTTCACACGTAACAAAATTTTGTATGAGACTCATCAAGTTATAAAGGTACAATCAAGGCAATAAACTGCAGTTTACACCGCCAAGAGCAGAACATAAACACAAGTCAGTTATATATACAAACTTTTAGATAGAAATTTGAGAGAGAATTATAAACTCTGAACACGTGTGAATGAAAACAGCACTGGGTGTCAGGTAGAGTGGGGTCATGGCTGACCTGCTGGTCGCTGTGCTTGGTTTACGTGATATCGCTTTGTCTTGGATTAATCAAGAGAAGCATTTTAATGATCCATAACTTCTGGTCTGCAGAAGAGTAATGAGCATGTCCATTAAGGGAGGTGTAGTAAACAGTCAGATGGTGGATTTTTTTGGAGAGATTCTGCAGTGATTAGAGATGATGTTCACATGACTGAAACGTTGATGCCGCTCGGCCAAGCAAACCTTATTATCGCTATTTTAGTAAAAAAGAATTGCTTTTTTTGTTACCTGATTCAATCGTTTATTCTTTTGGCTGAAAACTGAAAGAGTCGTTTGATGTTGGCGTAACCCTATGCAAAAGTTAAGTAACCATAATTCAATAGACTATTATTCTTATTCCACCAACCAGCAAGTTTGAAAACACACAATGCAAGCCAAATGCATCATTTAATGCTGCTACTTATGCCTTATGACACACTGAGAAGATAGTCCTATCCGTCAACTTCTACATGCCCAACTCCGCAGACCCTCAGTGTCCGTTAATGTCTCTGTGACTGACAGAAAGGAGAAGGTGCGTCTTAATTTCTAAGGGGAGCGCTACAGACCCAGCAGAAGAAATGATGAAGTAAATCTTTGCGACTTTGGTTTAGGCTGTGTCAACACGTGCATCTGGGTTCGCAGGAAAGTTATCCTGTTATTAACCTGGTCAGTCTTGTTGTTTTATAGCCGTACAGCTTATCAAGTGTCTATGGTGGCTGTTTTTTTCTCACTGAATATGGAATTAGGGATATTGTTAGAAAGAGTTTGCTTTTAATTCTGCGTGTAATAAATGTTTATGTATTAGTGAATATGTATGTACCTGTGAGAAACTATAAATGTCTGTCGTTTTGATTATTTTAGCATTATACACTCAGGATAATATGTTCCTAATATGTACTGTAATTGCCAGACAGCCAACCAATCGGTTCATGCCATTCCTGCATTGTGTATACTAATAAGCAGTTGTTGAATGAGTTGAATTATTCGGTTGAGGAGTTGTTATTAGCCGAGAGTGATAAAACCCTCTGAGACCTTTAATTCTTGATTTTATTTTTTTTTATTCTTTCAAAATATTTTTGTTACTGTGTTGCATGCAAGTTATGCAGTAAGTATTCAACTTGTATCAAGGCATTGATGTAATAATACAGTTATCTCTTGGCAGTAATGCAATATCAAGTTATTTCATGGCTTTCCACCAGTCAGTGAGAAGAAAATCTCTTAAACAAATAATAATGGACATTATCCACCTCACAAACTATATAATGCTTAAACCAAGACTGATTTTTCTGTGGTCACCGATTGTGAAATCTTAGAAATTCAATAAAATCTCATCCCAGAAATTACAAAGAAAACTTTTCAGTTTCAAAAGATGTTTTAATGGAACGCGTGACACCACTGTCATGCTTTACAAAAGTAAAAACAAACCACATTTTTGTTTGATTTTCTTGTTTCCATATAGTATATACTAAAACAATTATTTGCTTTGATGATCACCAAACCTGAGGTGGAAAAATTGTTCATTATAGTAGTCTTTCAAAAATGGTGGGTATCTTATTATTGTATGTGAAAACCAACAGGTATTTAAAATGTTTTTTCTGGGTGTTCGGCTTGATTATGTGAATAAATAAATAAACAGGTAATCAATTAATGTTTATGTATTAGTTATTGGTTTTATCCAGCAGCGGCTGTCTTTAAGCTTCAAAGGCCACGGTGACCGACACGGCAACCGGAAATAAATCTGTAGCCATAGAAACCGTTCAGTAAAGGCGTACACTTAAGCGGAAGTATTCTGTGTATGGTACATACATGACCTAGATCTTCAAAGCATTAGAAGATAACCTAATCTCAGAGGAAATGCTAAGGTGCATTAACCTTGATTAATGTTCCTATTCCGACCTGTATGAAGTGAAAGGATTCAAATCTACATCGCTCGAAGTTTATGAAGGGCCATAATCGAGTACAGTCTTCCCTCTCACGTCTCAGGCTGGTTCAGAATGCAGCCGCACGTCTTTAACTGGAGCACGCAAGAAAGATCACATTACGCTCATTCTGGCTTCGCTTCATTGGTTACCGGTGTATTTTAGAGTCTGTTATGAACAACTTTTGTTTGGTTTTTAAATCCTTAAATGGACTCTTGGAGCTGCTTCAGCCAGACGCTTCTAGCTGGGCTCTCAGGTCAGCCGATCAGCTGTTCCTAGCTGTACCGAGATCAAAGCAGAAGCTCAGAGGGCGGCGAGTGTTTTCCGTCGCCGCTCCTAGATTGTGGAATAGTCCGCCCTTTCATGTCAGACTCCTTCATTGTCCACTTTTAAAACCTGCTTGTACTCGTCGGCTTTTGATCCAGAATGAGACTTAGACTTAAATGTTTTATTTATTTATTTTTTAGTTACTAATTGTTTTTAATGTTTTATGTTTTGCCTTAACTTTTACTTGCGATGTACAGCACTTTTGTTTCAGCCATGGTCGTGTGAAAGCGCTACATGAATTAAGTCGGTATGGTACAAGCAGAATTCCCACGCCTTCGGTTCAGTTTGCACATGGAATAATATGACGTAATCTAAAGATACGGGTACAGGATATATTTATTGGTACGTGTATAAATCTCCCTGGTGGTGGTGTGGCAGGTGGAGAAGTGAGGCGCTCATCATGGCATAGGACAAAGTGTATTTGTTCAGCTGAAAGGTGAGGCCTGGTGTATTATTTATATTTTAGTGGCAATCAACCTCTAAAACTCTTAATGTCTTTACTTGTGAAATAAACAAAAGCTCCGGATTTTTTCTAGTTTTTTCCAGAAAGATGAGTGATTGGGTTAAATAGTGATAGAGAGCATGAGGTGATAGTTTATGGCAAGAAGGCTAAATAGCCATTTCGGTTAATACAAATGGTGAGTAATAGCAATTAAGGCGAGGTTTGTATCTCTGTTGTTGTACAAATGAGCAGGAACTTGTACAGAGCCACACTGCTAACACTAACCTAACACACCAGATAGTCAGGGTTTTCAGGATCAATTAATAAGGGCTGCTTCGTATAAACAGGATTAGACACTGGATTAGTTTACGGTGTCCTTTTATGTGAAGTATTTGTTGTGTGACCAGTTTGAAAACTGCAATCTCAATGAAACTGGTGGGTAATACCACACTAGGTGAGGCTGCAACAACTTCTCTATCGTCCCCTCCAGACGTCCTTTTTTTTTTTAGCCAACAAATCAGAATTGCATGCATCATATGCAGAAGGTAACTCTTGTTTTTTTTTAAGCTGTGTTGTGGTGATAGTGGGTTTCCGTTAAAGAAAAATTATCTCAATAGCGTGACACTTTCAGTGTCAAAACGTTAGGGAGGATTGGCATTAAGTCATCGATGGTGTCATCAGAACGAATTCACATCGAAACCGCGCATCAGGGGAAGTTTTTTTTTGGAGCTCTGCTTTTAGGAAGTGCCTAATAAAAAAGAAATCAGTCGAGTCCTGGATTAAAGTTCTGCGGTGTTTTGGTCTGTGGAACCTGGTGTCGCATTTGAATGCTGCAGCTGGTTGTGAATATTTGCCCCAGCATTAGCAATCAGGCAGAAGGGTGTGTGGGAGAGAACGAGGGAGAAAGACAAAGATTGAGAGAGAGAGACGGAGAAAGACGGAAAGGGTGAGAAAGAGGGAGAGATGGCAAGAGAACATGGGAGACAGAGAGATAGGGAGAGAGATCAAGTGACCGAGGGTGAGACAGGGCGAGGGAAAGATGGAGAGAGAGCTCGAGGGAGCAACAGAGAGAGAGAGAAACAAAGAGAGCGAGGGAGAGAAAGAGAAAGATCTAGAAAGTGATAGTCAGAAGGGGAAGGAGATGGGGAGAGACGGAGAGAGAGCAGGGGTGAGACCTCAGAGGGAGGGAGAGAAGAAAAAGGGAGGGCTGGGTAGATTGATCCATTTAAATTGAAATCTGTTTGGAGTAGTTCATCACCCGTCTTCCATAAACCCAACCGCCTGTGTTCTCTTTACAGACCTGTGATCATGATGACGAGGATGTCGAGCTCGCTGTGGATAATGCAGCGTTCATGGATGATTTCTTTTGCCAGGTAAAAACCCATGACCATTTTTAATCTACCTGTAACACAGTCACACTGATCCCCGCGACGCACTCATCCCCGTGACACTTTCCGAGATGCAGTGATCTCCGAGTCACATGGTTCTCCAAGACACACTCCGCGTCGCACTGACCCCCGTGTTGCTGTGAGCCCCGAGTCACACTGATCTCAAAGTTGCACTAATCTCCGAGTCACGTTGATCTCCAAGACACACTCCGAGTCGCACTGAACCCTGCGTCGCTGTGACCTCCGAGTCACACTGAGCCCTGAAGCTTTACTGAATTTCTTCTGAATGTTTATTTCAGATTGAGGAAATCAGGAACAGCATCGAAAAGATTGATGAAAACGTCGCTGAAGTGAAGAAACTTTATTCCATTATTCTGTCTGCGCCAACTTCTGACCAGAGTAAGACACACACACACACACACACAGTAGGAACTGTAAACCACAATTCTATTTCAGAGGAACTCAGTGACAACTTCATTAGAAACATTCAAACTTTTTTTCTGAATATTCACTTCTTTTTTTGAAAAAAAAAACAAAAAAAAAAAAACGCAAAGTTCAGTCCACAGTTTTAAAGTGTCTCAAAACCAGTCCAAGCATCAGGTTTCAGTAGTCACCTGATTATTCATGTAACATTCAGGGTGTGCGCCGCCTACACCCAGTGTCTGCTGAGATAGGTGCCAGCCTCCACGCGACACTAATTAAGATTAAGTTTTTTTAATTTCTAAAATCTATTTTTTATTTGTGCTGGTTAAAAAACATATTTTCTTATTAATTTATTTTTGTCTTATGTTAATTTGGATTTTTTAAATTCTTTGATTGAATTTTTTCTCACTAATTTCTTTATTATTACTTTTTTGTGTTTTTTCTGCCTTCTCTTTTATCATTCTCTTTCTCATTTTATTCTTAGTTTTTATGTCTTCATCTATTGTGTCATTCTTCTGTTTTTCTCGTTTTTGTTATTGTTTTGTTTTTATTTCTACATCAGTTTTTTCTTTTTGTTTTTTAATTTTTAATATTTTCCTTTCTTCTTTTTATTTTATTTTCTGTTTCTTTTTTATGGTGCTCCTCTGTGTTTTTAGAATGCAGCTACAGCAAGATGTAAAGATGACAAATGATTGACAGATTCCTGTGACTTGAGGCAGTTTTGCATCATCAGATTACCGCGTGTGTGTAAACCTGTAACTGAATCACCACCGAATAAAGAGCACTCTTTACCAAACTTATGGTTTATAACATCAGTGTAATTTATTTAAGCCAGTCAACATCACCCTGCATGCCTCCATGTATCAACCTCAGTCAGTCCTAATACTCTATTATTCTGTGGGTATTTAGCTAGCCTTACCCCTGTTAACCTCTGTCAAGTACTGAAGTGGCCTGTAAGGTCAAACCGATTCCTCGGACTGGAAACTGGTCATGTTGTTTTTGCTGCCGTGCTGGCGTTTACAGTCAACACAACATCCAGTCATTTCAGGAACGCTTGTGTTTTCTGCTACAGAGAAATATCTTCAGGATTCCATGTGTCATTTAACTGATGCTGGCTTGGAAACTGATAATAATTCAGACTATGATTTATACAGTACCAGAAGTCCACACTGTTACCTTTTGTGTGAGCTACGCGGAAGGTACTGTGACGAGCCGATTATCGTTTGTGTCTGCAGCCCACAAACGCGCACTCGGTCTTAGTAAGTCATTACCTGTGGCGTGAGCTAGATGTTGTTCATGTTATAATGACTAGATGTTTGAGAGCTTATGGAAATTGTAACAAAGTAATGTAATATTACGGTAGTCATTACATTTACATAGACAGCAACTTTCCAATAGGTCTAACGCCCAGTCCAATAATTAGATAATTTGAAGTTCTTCTTCGTCTTCAAGTTAGACCAAGCATGCGTGTGTCCGAAGACTCGGGCGAGGTACGTTTTTTAAAAACGTTTTAATTAAAGTCATGACAGTAGTAATGTAATGGGTGGTATAAGCCTAAACACGTCATTCAGGTAACACGACATAACCTATTATTAGGCCCTGCCATGCAACAACAACAAGGGTCTGACATTATGCTATATGTGTTGGTGCCACGTGAAAGGGCTGTGAACGCGTGTATTTGCTCCACCAATCATTCAACGTGCCTCATTAGTAAAAAGGGACGAGATGGGGGTCGTGCATGTTGGTCTTCAGTCTTAGCTGGCTCGTTATCGGCGTTCAGCTTCATTCAGAAGTGCTGCCTCTTTTCAGAACTCTCCGAGTGCATTCAAAACATTCGCCGTTTCATTTCATTGCGGTTTTGTTGCGAAGACCATTACTGTGCAGTGTGTGTTTAGAATAATGTAGTATATGTTAATACAGGATTGGACATCACATCACCGAGTATGTTTGTGTATGAGAATAGTTGTGTCCGATAACTGGCATGAAACTAAGAAGTCACTGACCAGTGCGATTTTTAAACAGGTTTCTCCCGTTACCAAAAGTTTTTCTGTTTTGAGGATATCATCCGGGTACTAATTGTGCACTGCATGTTGACGTGCTTCACAGTGTGAACACTCCGTATTGCTCTTTAATAATCCTTTATAATCTAATTTTATTTCAGAAACACAGGATGACCTGGAGGCCCTTACCAATGATATTAAGAAGATGGCAAATAACACACGCAACAAGCTGAAGAGTAAGTCTGGGCCCCATGTGCATGCTGGGTAAAGGTTTTTTAGCAGGATCAACATCAGAAATGATATCGTGGATTTAGACAAGTGCTTCTTGTCTATGTGGTAACCGAATATGTGTGTGTGTGTTCAGCTATTGAGAGGGATCTTGAAACTGGCGACCAGGAGCGAGTGTCAGCTGACATGAGAATACGCAAGTCCCAGGTTTGTGAAAGTCCTACCGTACCAGAAGTTCACATTGTTACCTTTCGTGTGAGCTACGCGGAAGGTCCTGTGACGAGCCGATTATCGTTTGTGTGTAGTTTTGTTTGTCTGCAGCCCACCCCGACATACAGCAAAAACTAGTGCTCACACACACACACACACATATATGCAGAGCTGAATATCATCTGTCTTTTTCTCCCCCCTCCCAGCATGCAGTTCTCTCCAGGAAGTTTGTGGATGTAATGACTAAATACAACGAAGCTCAAGTGGACTTCCGAGACAAGAGCAAAGGACGCATCCAGAGACAGCTAGAGATCAGTGAGACACTTAAACACTCAGATGGGGGCGGGGCTTTCACAGAGTCATTGAATTTTAAGAGTTAAAAAACACCTGCGAGTGTGCATTCGGTCATTTTAGCAAATCAGTTGGTTGAATATCTCTGTCCGGTAGAGTGAGTGTATAAAGTGAACCTTCACGCCAGGCTGAATTCAGGACGGAAATGTAATCCTGTAAGCTACATATCAGTGATGAGCACTAAGTGTACAAAAACAAATTTTATGATAACAGAACACTTTCGCTTGGTAACGTGACCATAACTGCTCTCTACACAACCTCAGACTGCTTCCTCTCTCGCACTGTGCGGTTTCAGAGTGACAAACTGACACCATCTCTCTCTCTCACTTTTTTTTTTTTTTTAAGCCTCCCAAACTTTAATTTAGGATGACAGTACTATTTAATGAGTGCATTTGATTATCTTTTTAAGTGTTATTTGGAAAACCTGTTGTAGTGCTGTATATATCAACAGTAAAAAGCTGCTTTAAAACCTGAACTGAAAGAAAAGCACGAGCGTCATTATCAGTCGAGACGTTACACGGTCCTGTCTTTCCTTCTGCAGCTGGTAGAGTGACGACAGATGAAGAGCTGGAGGAAATGTTGGAGGGAGGAAATGCAGCGGTCTTCACCGCCGGGGTAAACCCTGTGTGTGTGTGTGTCTGTGTGTGTCAGAATACCCACTATTTATGAGTATTTATTGATTTATTTATTTGTTTGTTACTGTGTTTTCAAAGCCGGTATGCCACAGCAGCATCCGTTGCAAGCACTGCTTGTCAACACTCTAGTAGTGCTGGTTCTTTATAGATTCATTTTATATTTATGTTCAATGGTCCATACGGCACGCCCTACCAGCATATCGAAACCGGATCACCTTGACCTATTTCTCAAGGTTACAGAGGTCAATTCATCAGAAATACCCATCAACACTCTGGAGGGTGCTGTTTTTGTTGGTCCGGTTTCCAATTCATTCCTGTAATACTTAGTGCCAAGGTCACTGGGCCACCTTGACCTCATTTCAACATGAACTATGCACGTGACAACGTAAAAAGTCAGACGTGTCAAAGTTAGCACAAGGATTGTTTATTATTTAAACCAGATATGCCTATGGACATCTCTACCACGTCACCAGAATCAAATGAAGGATTTCCCATAATGCACTCAGGCTCTAACTAACAGTTCATTCATTGACCTGGGATTAGTGAAAACTGTTTCTGACCAATCAGATTTCAGCATAACAGACATGTTCGTCTCTGAGCGTGAGAGAATATTTGGAGTGCGGTTGAATTTATTTCATAGGTCCGATTCTGAGAGTGCTGCGGGTTTGTATCGTTTACACGTCACTTAGTTGTGGCGGAATGAAGAACGTCAGATGTTTAAAACGCTTCATCGTCAGTTAATTTTTTTTCCTATCCAGCTGACGTTCTGATTAGAACACTTGCCGTGTGTGTACGTTGTAGATCGTCGACTCGGGAATCTCCAGGCAGGCGCTGAGCGAGATCGAGTCCCGACACAAAGACATCGTCCGGCTGGAGAGCAGCATCAAGGAACTGCACGACATGTTTGTGGACATCGCAATGCTCGTCGAGAGTCAGGTACACGCCTCCGTTCATCCCGCCATCACGCTGCCTGTCTTTACTCAGCCGTGTGTCATTCCTTTTCACACTAATTCCTTTTTTCTTTTCCTCTTTTGCTTTCCTCTTCCCAGGCATTTTATCCACTTCTTGTCTGCTGTTTGCAGCTTTCCTTTCCACTCACTGTGATCGCTCGCCTGTATGCGTCTTAACCTCTGTTCTGGAGATCCACCCCCCCACACTTTCCCTGATCTCCTCATATTATTTTCTCTTCTTGTCGTACTCCTTTCCTCTGTCCTCCCTCCCTCCTAGAGAAATAGCATGTGGAATAATCATTAGCCTGGGTGTGATTTGTTTATAATCTAGTACACAGTGATCTAGTGATGATAAAGATGATTTTTATTTTGCTCGTTAAATGCTGTCTGAGGGAGAAACCCCCCCTCGAGAGAGGTAAGTGTTTGTATTTTTGAGACGTGCACTGTATTCGTATCTTTACTTCTTGAATGTCAAGTGTGTGAGACTTTCTTATAAAGTTGCACATTTAAAGACGAGGCCTACGTCCAAACGAGAACTACAAGATAACCAAGATAAGCTGCTTTATGAACCAAGTTGTGAGGTCTGTGCAAGATAAAACTCTTTTTGACCGGGGATGACGTACGATCACCGCGAGCATCATATGGCACCACCGGTGCTTGTCCATGTTCACGCCGTGAAGGTGTTGTCATGTGGAAATGACCTGTTTTTGGTCTTTCAGCAGAAACGCGAAAAAAATCAAACGTTTAGAGTTTACCGTGAGTAGCTGTAGAAGGCTGCGGTGATGACGGTTCTTTGTGAAGTTGGCGTTCTTCAGTGTAAACACGCTTATGCACTCAGTACAGCCGGATTAAATACGCAAGTACGCATTTTGAGTTTAGACACAGCGCGTAGGATCTTCATTAATGGCAAGAAAAAGTTCAGAACCACGAGTAGCACAGGGGTTAAGACCCAGATTATTTTGTCAACAAGCCTATCAGGCTCGACATGGACTAATAAACCAGAACAGTAGAAGTGTACGTATAGACTAGCGAATCAGAATGAAGCACAGAATAGGTGATCACACTCAGGTAGGAAGTCTGTGACCGTGGAAACCAAAACCATTTGTTGCCCGGAGAATTGAGGCTCAAACAGATATACATGACGTCACGTGCAACATTTCTGTTCCCGCAACTAAAGCTGATTAACTTCCTATAACAGTGTCGTGGTTTATTCTCCTGAAATCAGGCTGATTTGTCAACACTTAATTTGTGCATTACATGAATAAAGGTAGGGACGGCGCAATGGTAAGCATGCTAGCGAGTCCCAGGTCCAGCGAGGGCGTTTCTGTGTGAAGTTAGCATGTTCTTCCTGCGCTTGCGTGGGTTCTCTCTGGATACTCCGGTTTCTTTCTACAGTCCAATGACGTACACATTAGACTGTTCTGTAGCTTTTGTAGATTGCCCGTAGATGTGTGCGCTCGTGTGAGCGTGTTGCCCTGCAATGGTCTGGTGAGCTGTTTAGGATGTTTTCTGCCTTCGCCTGGTGTCGGCTGACGACCCTAATCGAAGAAAGCGGTTTGGCAGATGGATGATGGATGGATGAAGGGGTAAAAGTGTTAGATGTCACTAGTTAACAATTTAAAGTTAACATAATTTTTATTTATTTCTTTATTTTTTTAAATAACAACATCAGCACCAATAAACCAGACTTATTTTTATATCCCCGTTGTAAACATGACGCATTATGTTATCACGTTTGCAGGCAGACGTGCGTGGGCAAAAATGATCTTGGCTCGATATATCTCAAGAAATAAATGGCCTACCCTCACCCAGTTAAGTATGGAGATGCACATGGATAAGCTGCAGACCAAATTCGTTTACCATTCGTTACACAGATGCAACGCCAAGGGCGTACCTAGCACCCTCTGGGTGTGTTTTTTTTGTTGTTGTTTTTTTTTTGAGCTCTTGCTTTGTAAAATGGTATAGAGCGCATACGCCGTTAGCAACAAGAAGTGCGATGTGTCACTTTAGTTCCTGATGGAACCTAAACAGCAACCAAAACGACACAGAACTGGCCCCTTTGGTCCCGACACTCTGTTCTTTATGGAGCAAATGTTTTGCAGTGGAATAAAGCTTGGATGTGTGCAGTAAGAATGTGTGTGTGTATGTGTGTGTGTGTGTATGAATCCCAAAGCGTGAGCGCGTGTCTCTGATCATGTGTTTGTACGTGTTTCAGGGTGACATTGTTGATAACATCGAGGCGAATGTGTCAAAAGCAGTGGATCATGTTGCGGTAGCAAAGATTGAAACAAAGAAAGCAGTCAGGTATCAGAGCAGCTCTCGGAAGGTATGGGTTGCACAAATACACCTTCACACAATGACATCACTCCTCTTACTCTCTCTCCCTTTTTTTCTTTCTTTCTTTCTTTCTTTCTTCCTTCCTTTCTTCCTTTTTTTCTGTCTATCTTCCTCCGTTTTTGTCCGGGTTACTTGTCAGGGTGGAATGATTGACAGGATCGAGAGCAACATGGACCAATCGGTGGGCTTTGTGGAGCGAGCAGTAGCCGACACTAAAAAAGCCGCCAAATTTCAGCAGGAGGCGCGCCGCGTGAGTGGATGAGAAATATCCGCCCCCGCCCCCCCTCGGCCCTGACCAATCCTCAAACTTTTTAACCCTTTGCTACACTTATTTTTTTAAATAAACATTGATACAGGGCAGCACAAAGCAGGTCCAGCACTTTGATTGCCGTTGCTGTGGAAATGGAACACACCCAGTGAGGAACATGTTGCAGAAGCATAATAAAATAAATTCTTTTAGCACTATGAAGGTTTTTGGTAAAATAACTAACATTAACATTATTTCTGAGAACTGCAGATGGTTCTGAAATGTCTTTTTTTTGTGCAAGAATATTCCCCAGGATGGCGAATGATGCAGCACTCAACATTGTTATGTAACTAATATATACATATCTACCATTGAGGGTGCAATAAACACCATATATCCATGCAAAACCATACATCCAGCCTTTTCCAGCATTGGTACTCATTGGTTGCCCTCAAAGCATGAGTTGCTGAAAGAAAAAAAATGCTGGATGTATGGTTTTGTATGGATATATGGTGTTTATTGCGCCCTCTCTGGTGGATACTTGTAAGAACGTTTTATGTGAAATGAAGTCAAACTGAAGAGAAATGTGGGGCGTATAACGCACACGCATTAGTATTTTTATTGTTTACGTGCTAAAAAACATGTCATGCTAAAAAGTTTTTCTGTTTGTCTCTGTCTATCTATCTATCTATTGATATATACAGTATTAGTTTGTATATACAGTATTAGTATAATTGGGATTAGGGCTCTGGCACAGACTGTGTGTGTGTGTGTGTGTGTGTGTGTGTGTGTGTGTGTGTGTGTGTGTGTGTGTGTGTGTGTGTGTGTGT
>JBCNYG010000016.1:14980053-14992038 GCA_039654305.1 Porochilus rendahli | reverse complement strand
CTCTCTCTCTCTCTCTCTCTCTCTCTCTCTCTCTCTCTCTCTCTCTCTCTCTCTCTCTCTCTCTCTCTCTCTGGTTGTGTGTGTGTCTTTCTCACAGGTTGTGTGTGTCTCTCTTTCTCGGGTTGTCTCTCTGGTTCTCTTTCTCAGGTTGTCTCTCAGGTTTTCTTTCTCTCTTTCAGGTTGTCTCTGGTTGTCTCGCTCTCTCAGGTTCTCTCTCTCTTTCAGGTTGTGTAAGTGTGTCTCTTTCGGGTTGTGTGTGTGTCTTTCTCTCTCAGGTTGTCTCTTTCTCTCTCGGGTTGTGTGTGTGTCTCTCTCTCTCTCTCTCTCTCGGGTTGTCTCTTTCGGGTTGTCTCTCTGGTTCTCTCTCTCTCGGGTTGTCTCTCTCGGGTTGTCTCTCTGGTTCTCTCTCTTTCTCAGGTTGTCCCTCAGGTTTTCTTTCTCTCTTTCAGGTTGTGTATGTGTGTGTCTCTTTCAGGTTGTGTGTGTGTGTGTGTCTCTCTCTCTCTCCAAGGTTGTGTGTGTCTCTCTCTCAGGTTGTCTCTTTTTCTCTCTCGGGTTGTCTCTCTGATTGTGTGTGTCTCAGGTTGTGTGTGTGTTTCTCTCTCTCTCTCTCTCTCTCTCGCTTGGGTTGTCTCTCAGGTTTTCTTTCTCTCTTTCAGGTTGTCTCTGGTTGTCTCTCTCTCAGGTTCTCTCATTCTCTCTCCAAGGTTGTGTGTGTCTCTCTCTCAGGTTGTCTCTCTTTCTCTCTCGGGTTGTCTCTCTGGTTGTCTCTCTCTCTCTCTGTCTCTCTCTCTCTCTCTCTCTCCAAGTTTGTGTGTGTCTCTCGGGTTGTCTCTCTTTCTCTCTCGGGTTGTCATTCTCTCTCAGGTTGTCTCTCTGGTTCTCTCTTTCTCAGGTTGTCTCTCAGGTTTTCTTTCTCGCTTTCAGGTTGTGTCTTGTCTCGGTCTCTCAGGTTCTCTCTCTCCATCTTTCTTTCAGGTTGTGTCTCTTTCTCTCAGGCTCTCTCTCTGTCTGGTTGTCTCTCTGTCAGTTTCTTGCTCTCATAATTTCTCCTTATCTCTCAGATTGTGTGGCTCACTCTTTCTCTCTCTCAGGTTGTCTCTCTCTCTCTCAAGTTGCACTTCTCTCTCTTTCTGCTTGTGTTTCACACTTTTTCTCTCAGGTCGTATGTCTCACTCTCTCTCTCAGGTTGCCTTTTTTGTCTCTCTGCTTGTGTTTCACTTTCTTTCTTGGCTTGTGTGTCTGTCTGTTACACACACACCCCTGGCTTGAATCTATTTCAAGTTGTATTTCTCTTGCGGCTCATTCTCAACTTGCTTGTGTCTCTCTCTCTCTCTCTCAGCCTGTGTGTGTGTGTGTGTGTCTCTCTCTCTCTCTGCTTGTATCACTCTCTCGGCTTGTATCTGTCTCTCTCTTGGCTTGTCTCTTACTCTGTCTTTCGGCTTGTATCTCTCTTTCTCTCTCTCTCAGCTTATCTCTCTCTCTTTCTCGGCTTGTATCTGTTTCTCGACTTGTATCTCTTTCTCTCTCTCGGCTTGTATCTCCTTCTCTCTCGGCTTGTATCTCCTTCTCTCTCGGCTTGTATCTCCTTCTCTCTCGGCTTGTATCCCTCTCTCTCTCTCGGCTTGTGTGTGTGTCTCTCTTTCTCTCTCTCTCTCTCGGCTTGTCTCTCTTTCTCGGCTTGTGTGTTTGTCTCTCTCTTTCTCTCTCGGCTTGCCTCTCTTTCTCGGCTTATGTGTATGTGTGTCTCTCTCGACTTATCTCTCTCTCAGCTTGTCTCTCTCTCTCTCTCTCTCTCTGCTTGTGTGTGTCTCTCTCTCTGTCTTGTGGAAACTAAATTTCTTTTTGTGCTCAGGATGCCTGATCCGGACTTCAGTGTGAGTGATGTTAAACTGTTTGTAGGTAAGCATTTTCCTCTCTGTTTCAATTTTTAAACACTAAAACACACGAGCATCTGTTGCTGAGATCCACACCGACTGTTTTTATACTTTCTAACTGCTTTTTTTGCAACCGTCACTCTGCCTCCCTCTGACAGGCAGTCGAAGGATGATTGACGTGATGGATGTGAGCACTCAGAAGGGCATGGAGATGTCAATGAGTCAGTGGAGGCGGTATTATGAAACTCCCGCCTCCGAAAGGGAAAAGCTGTACAATGTCATCAGTCTTGAGTTCAGTCATACTAAACTCGAGCATCTCGTCAAGAGACCCGCGTCGGTACGGCATGTTTTTTATGCACTCACGTAAACTACGTTTGCTCCGTGATAAATCCCTGACGAGTTGCTTTCCGCGGGTTTCAGGTTGATCTGATCGACTGGGTGGATAACATGTGGCCGCGTCACCTGAAGGAGAGGCAGAGAGACTCCACCAACGCCATCACTGACATGCAGTACCCCAAAGTACAGAAGTGAGTGAGCGAAACAGATCAGACTCGGCTAAGAAGCGGTGGTTGCCAGTCCCTCAGTAAAGTCCCTTACTTAGCAATCAAACTATTACTCTCTTTTTTTTACTAATTATTTTATTGACTGAAAAAGGAATTTTATCGCTGTTATCTGTAGCAGTGGTCTTGTATAAAGATAACAGACTGCTGAATGCTCACCAGTCAGAATCAAAGTATTTAAATGAGTAATAAACTTGTAATAATATGTATTAGCAAACTTGGTTGTTCAGTAAGTCTGTTTAAGTTTGGCAACCCAATAAAAACAGGCCTGCAGCATCTCACACAGTGAGACACGTTACATGAAATATGTGCTCCTTTCCTAAAAGCAGCCTTTCCTTCCTAATTTCTTCTGCAATAAGACAATTGGGAGGAAAGGCTGCTTTTCCAGGACACCTGGCTATAGATCCGTTCCCCCTTATATTAGTACAGTGTGAAGTTTTTTTTTGTTTTTTTTCCCTTCTTAATCCTCATTGGCCAAACACTTTTATCTGCCCTAGGTACTGTCTGATGAGTGTGAAGGGCTGCTTTACAGATTTCCACGTTGATTTTGGTGGCACGTCAGTCTGGTATCACATCCTGCGGGGACGCAAGGTGAGAACTGCCATCCTCTTCTGCTTGTTTCTTTCACACTCTGGATTCTGCTTATGGTGTGCTTGCTTCTGGTTTCCTGGCTGTCTCTCTCTTCCCTCTTTTCCCTGTCGCTTATAAGGGACACTATCCAATCCCAGGAATGCATGGAGTTGAGTAGTGCTTTCCTTTGCGCTGCTCTTGACTATGCATGTGCAGCAGGCTGAAAAGATGTCAGCTAGCGTGGAGGAAGCACATACTTGCCTTTACCCTCTCTGCCAGTAGTGGTCATGTAATAAGTAAGCTCTTTCTGATGGGAGCCACCGGATGAACGTGTCGTGACTACTCGACCTTGCCGGCTGAGATGTAAAGTGTGTTGCGGTGACGTGATATGAATTCTGTACAGTCACGACATGCTACAAACTAACCAGCCTTTACTTGAACGGAAGTCTATGCCTGAATGTGACGCAGGCCCCTGTTAGTTGTTTTACTCATCGCTTTCCGTGCTCCTTGCCCATCCTTAGGTGTTCTGGCTGATCCCGCCTACGCCACACAACCTGGAGCTGTACGAGAACTGGGTTTTGTCGGGAAAACAGGGTGACATCTTCCTCGGTGACAAAGCCACTGCCTGCCAGCGCATTGAGCTAGAACAGGGTTACACCTTCATGATCCCATCAGGTGTGTGTCCTGTGTAACCGTCATCAGTCGTACAATAATAACAGGACAATCTTAAATATAAATATAGGACTGAGGTTTTTCTTATGTACAAACTGTATTATTTTGTGTGTGTGTGTGTAGGTTGGATCCATGCAGTATACACTCCTGAGGATACTCTTGTGTTTGGAGGGAATTTCTTGCACAGTTTTAATATTCCTATGCAGCTGAACATCTACAACATCGAGGACCGCACACGGGTTCGTTCAGAAATATACACTGATGCAGAAGCCTTATTTTTGGGAAACAGATTGCAGGTTTTGTCATAGTGACTTGTGTATGCTGTATAGATTTTAGCTCATTTAAACGGCTGAGTTATTGAGGTTTAAGGGCCCAGCAGTGTCAGCTTTGTGGTGCCGGATCTTGAGACCCCAGTTTTCTGATCGGTGACCCAGAGTTTTTGCCACTAAGCCACCGCTGGCCATGACGCACTGTAGTTTCACTTCCTCTCGAGGCACACCTGGGTCAAAGCACTTGGGAAATCCTCTGTGAGTTCAGTTAAAATATGCTTCGGGTCGTGGGGTGCCATGTTGGTGAGCGTATCATGGGAGATATTTTTTAATATCTGTGCAGGGGCATTCCAGACAACAGCATTTCTTTTTTTTATTCTTAAAATATTTTCTTTAATGCCCAACATCTATATTTGTACACAGAAGGCTGTGCTGTTTATAGTGAAAATGGTGCACAACGTCCTGCCTCATTTCTACAAAAATGTAAGACAGCTGGCGCCCGAGTGGCGCATCAAGGTGCATGACTATCAACCCGGAGACCTCAACTTCGATTCCAGGTCGAGGCCACAGCCGTCCGTGACCGGGAGTCCATGGGAGCTAACTGGCCGAGCTTTCACGGCAGGGAGGGATGGCTTACGTTTACTTGTCACTTACAGCGATCACCAGCCAATCATGGGCATTTGTGAGCTCATTCGTATGAGGGGGCGGATAGCGCTCTCCCTCCATGTTAGAAGAGAGAGGCGGGTGGCAGTATTGCACGTCACGGAGGGGGCATGTTCATGCTCACGCCCCTCCCGGGTTATTGGTGGTCTAGTGATGGAAGGCCACACTGGACATAGCAGAGGAAATAGCAGAGGGAGTTGTCTTTGCCGATGTGGAGTCAACTATTTAGTACTCTTCGAAAGTATTATAATTTTTTTTTATTATTGGGAAAGAAAAAAAAGGATATTGGCGTACTTAAAAAATTTTTTTTTCAGGTCCCAGCAAAGTTCCGTTACCCATTCTATTACGAGATGTGTTGGTACGTGTTGGAGCGTTACCTTTACTGCCTGACCAACACCTCTCACCTTACGCCGGAGTTCCAGAGACACTCACTGGGCATCGGTTAGTACACACACTTCACCTGCATTAACGTTTTTGTTTGTTAATGAAGACACTCAGTATTAAGAGTTTATCGTTCGCACGCAGGGCTGAAGAAAGCCGACTTTGCTAAACCAAACAGTGAAGACGGGATAAAAGAGGAGGTGAAAGAAACTGACAGGGAAGAGGAGGAAGAAGAAACTGCCTGCCCTCCAGCCCGTCCGGGGGTGAAAGTCCATTTGACACCACTGGAGCTGGAGGGACTTTGGCAGCTGCTGCACAAGCTGGAGGAGTTGCCTGCTCACAAGAAGTGTGTTCCTGCAGGGATCAGAAACGCCCCAGCACTTCTCAGTGACATCCGTGTGCGTAAACGTCATCATGAGTTAATGACCATGTCACGATATTATGTCTAGAATATTTTTGTATACCGCTCCTTCGTTTGATGTCTGCATACGGGACATTTGCTCGTCCGTCATGGCATGCTGTATATACGGGTGAATTGAAATTCGGTGTTCTGCAGGCCCTGTTGGAGGAGCACGCCAATGATGATCCAAAATTGTCTTACACTGGAAAACCTATTGTCACATGGCCCAAAAGGGTAAGCGCAACCTTTGCTCATCACTCAGCATACTCAGGACTGCAGCATGGTCACATGACTACAATAGCAGAAATTGTACTACTAGTTTAATTAGTTTATTGAGTAAGTGGTAAGGTAGTAGTTGGAGCGTTAATTACATTTTATCAGACTTGTATTTATGGGTTGCCAAGAACTGTCATACCCCGTGTACCCTGGTGTGTCTGAAATGTTATTTCTTCCTGTGTTTTTAGCCCTCGTGGTATAGGCCACTCCCACCCACCCCTTCCGTAATGTATCGGCCACGTGCGTCGGGATCAGCTCCTACGATGGCCCCGGTGTCGCGGCCGATCAAGCCCGCATCTTCTATCTTGGCTCTGCGGCGGCGGCGTGTGCGCTGTAAACGCTGTGAAGCCTGCAGACGCTCCGAGTGCGGAGACTGCACCTACTGCAGGGACATGAAGAAGTTTGGCGGCCCAGGTCGACTTAAGAAATCCTGTGTTCTCAGACAGTGCCTGGCTGTGAGTGCTTTTTCTGATATCTAAGCGAATGTTATCGGCGTACTGCATTACGGCTCTAACCCGGATGCTTTCTGTAGCCGGCGCTGCCTCTGACTGCTCTCTGTGCCATATGTAAAGAAGGATGCCTGGAAGATGCCGAAGGCACCCAGACCACCCAGACGCTTATGGAGTGCTCTGAATGTGGTCAGATTACACACCCGGAATGTATTACGGTAAACGCAAGCCTGCACACTGCATTGTTCAGCTGATTGAGTGTGACGATAAATACGGCGATGTTAATTTGTTTGTGTGTCTTGAAGGTCCCAGGGGAGGGTGTGATCAATAAGGATCTTCCAAGTTGCTGGGAGTGTCCCAAATGTGTCCAGAATAAGAATAGTGAGGTAGGGTGTGGACATCGTGCACTCTAGCATTGCTCCTCAAGTACTTTTGCTATAAACTCAATGTCACTCCTTATGACAATGTCATGGTAAGTTCTGGAAAGGGATTTGCGTATGCAGGGTGAGCCATAGGTGGTTATTTATTTATATAAGGTTATGTAGTTAAGGCTTTTTTTTCCCTCTGTGTTGTGTGTTAGTCTTCCAGCAGTAATTCCGAAGAGGACAGTAAAAGCACTGTTACGACCAGCCCGCCAACCTCGGCTCCTCCTGCTAAGCGGGCCTACAGAGAGGGCATCGGGGTGGGAGGCTTACGTTTGGGGCGCAGGGGTCAGCCATCGCCACCGTCCCTGCCTCTGACTCGCTCTCGACGCCAACCTCCACCCTCACAGAGAATCCTACTACAGCATCAACAGAGCCGCAAGAGAGCTGGGGCACTGGAGCTACAGCACAGGAAGAGGGTATAAAATCCCCCACTCCAACTCCTCTACTATCTTCCTGTGTTATTTTCTCTCGAAGACCGACTCTGTTTTTTTTTTTTTTTGCTGCAGATCAAATTAGAGAGGAGCAAACTCTTCCAGTCAGTAAGTCTTAACTTCTTGTGCTTTGTGCAACAGGTGGATACACTTTGGCTTCAACTGCTTGAATTTTCCTTTTCTTTCTTTCTTAATGAGACTGCTTTGGGGGGACCAGAAGGATTTTCATTTGTAGAAGCAGAGTGGCCAACCCTTGCGCTAGAATTCATTGAGAAATAGGACACTCGTACTCATACGCCTCTGCCTGGCTGAAATAGTCAATTATAACTTGGCATAGTTTAAATGAAATGTCTCCCCCTAGTGGGTGTCTGATGAACATTTTTTTTGCATATTATAATTTTATATGTATATTTTTTTCTAACATGACCCCATGATCCATGGATGACCTCCACTTTAATGGTTTGTTGATTGTGCGTGGCTTTTTCAGTTATCTTGCGCGCAAATAGACCCAAATAAACAATCAAACCAACAAACCTGAAATCTTGACCATAGAGTCATAATCCAATTCCCACTCGTCAAGTATTGCTGCTTCATCAAGTCAGAGGGATAGTGCTATCTGAAGCCCACTAGGGGGAGACATTTTATTTGTATGAAAGAGTTCACAGGCGCCCATGATTGGCGGGTGTTCGCTGTGAGTGACAGGAAGGTGAGTGTATAGTGGATGGTTGCTAGTCGCCCTTGGCCATTTAAATGAGAGGAATTTCCTCTGCGTTTGTATCGAGGTTTTCTGCTAAGTGCTACTTGGTAGAACTCTTGTAATGTATAAGAATACTTAAGAAACTTCAGACAGCTCTTCGCAAAAATAGTGTTTAGTTTTGATGCACACCAAAAACAGCCTTCAGTGCTCACATTCTGTGTCACTTTTGCTTTCTGCTCCTTTGCTTTCCTCGTTTGTGTCTTGTTCTCGCTCCTTTTTTCCCCCTGCCGTTCTGTCTCTCAGACACGGCCGTCTGTCTCTGTTTCTCCAAAGCTCTTGCGCCAGCGAGGTTTGGAGAGAGGGAGCATGTTCAGGGCGGGATTCAGCAGGGCCATGTCCCGAAGGAGAAGTGTGTCATCTTATCAGGGAAGAGAAGCGCAACTGAGAAGCAAAGCAAGAAGCAGCGCTCTGAGGGGAAGGACCGAGAGACGAGAGGACGCAGACGACAACAAGGAGGAAGAGAACGAAAAGACGGAAAGGAGAGAGAACGGGCTGGGTGGTAAAGAGAATCGCCCACAGAGGTATGGAGGAAGGCCTTCGGAAGACGAGAACGGAGACACCCAACAGAACGGGGAGCGGGAAGCGGAGAGGGGGGAGGACACCGAGCAGACTCAGTCGGACTCTTCCGGGGTGCTAGGCAACGAGACCAGAGACCAGAGGTCGTGCGTTACCGTGACCTTGCAGCCATCACGCGGCAGACGGGACCCCAGCACTATAGTCCCCAAGCTGGAAGCGAATGTATCCCCCTCTGTAAGCCACACCCAAAGCAACAGCGACTTCCACGGCAAGTCCCTGCTCCGCCCGCCCCTTCGAGGTGATTCACGCCGTGTGGATAAAGCTCATTCTCACACGCACTCGCGTACGCCAAGGCCCCAGCTCCAGTCCCCAACCCTTACCAGGAGCACTTACAAACATGCTCAAGCAAGTCAGAATTTAAGGTGTAGCTCCAGAGAGTCCCATCACAACACGACGCGAGAGAGGAATGGAAAAAACGTGCGGCCGGAGAGAGGGAAGCCTCCTTCCTTCTCTCCCAGTTCCATGTCCTGTGCGTCAACCGAGCAGAACGGAGCCAGCGAACCAGGCTGGGGGAGGCTGGTGTGGGTGTCTGTCTTCCACTACCTGACTCGAACCGAGCTGTGTGTCTGCATGGCTGTGTGCAAGAGCTGGTACAAATGGTGAGTACGTCTCACATAAATAAAAATATCATAGCTTATAGATACCTGTGTGGTTTCAGTCGGAAGAAGTAGAAAAATCTGTAACTGTGAAAAGTGTTGCATTAATTACAACCACTCGTTTCTGTGATAGGGGGTGTGATAAGCGATTGTGGACGCGTATCAGTTTAAGCCGCTGCCAGTCCATCAGCCCACAGGCCCTTTCCGGCATCATCAAGCGCCAGCCAGTTACTCTGGACCTGTCCTGGGCCAAAATATCCAAGAAACAGCTCACATGGCTCATCAACCGATTACCAGGTACTGAAATCGTGCAGAAATCCAATTTCGTTTGCCTCCACAGGCCAGAAGTGCACCTTCCTTTCGCTTATCCTCTTCTCCCCGTCTTTAGGGTTGAAAGATCTGGTGCTTTCAGGGTGTAGCTGGACGTCAGTGTCCGCTCTCAGCTCTCCCAGCTGTCCTTTACTGCGTTCGTTAGACCTGCGCTGGGCAGACGGTGTCAAAGATGCGCAGATCAGAGAGCTGCTCAGTCCACCAGGTAACACACACACACACACACACAGTCGGGCTTTACTGAAATCTACATTCCAAAAGCAAACTTGGAAAAGAGGTCGAGATGTATTCATGTTTTGTGTGTGTGTGTGTGTGTGTAGGAAGTAATAACCGGTCCCAGCTGAGAAACGTGCAGTGCTTGAGGCTGTGTGGTCTGGAGGTAACAGAGACCACTCTGAGGCTGATCATCAGACATATGCCCCAGCTGACGAGGCTGGAGCTCTCGCACTGCCCTCTGACTGACAACGCTCTTAACCTCCTCACCGCTGTGGGCTCATCCACACGAAACACACTCGCACACCTCAACCTAGCAGGTACCTGAGAACACACGCACACCTTATGCCTCGGTGGGTAGCAGGTGAACTCGTAGCTGCTCTATATTGAGTTCTAAAGAACCTAAAGCAGAGATTTATAGATATCATGACAGATGGTGAGAGCTCTGAGTCTCTTTAACTCTCTAAGGGTTTTAGTATATACTACACACTAGCAAAGAAAATTCAACTAAAACAAGATTTTTATAGTTTGTTTGTACATATTTTAATTATATTATATTATATATATATATATTATATTTTAAGTATTACAGAGGCAGTTCAGATAAATTATGCACTTAATGCATACTGTACTACACAGATCACTACAGACTACATCACTGCACTCTGTAAATGTGTATATCTTCGTATATATTCTGTGCTAAAACCTTAGAAAAACAATCCAAGGTGAGATTTTTCTGGTTTAATTTTTCCATTTTAATGGAAAATGGACCAGTATGTCAGTAGTGTTTATGTAGGTGTACGAGTGAAGTGAGGAATCACGTCTTTATTGTGTTTCGTCACTAGAGGCTTGGATTACAGTGGAACTCGACACAGCACCCAGTGATTAAATCTCTCTCTCTCTCTCTCTCTCTCTCTCAGGTTGCAGTCGTCTGACAGACCATTGTCTGGTGTATCTGCAGCGTTTGTCCTGTCTGTCTGTACTGGACCTGCGCAGCTGTAAAGGAATCTCCCGGCAGGCCTGCGAGAAATTCATCTCCGAGCTGTCCGTCAATGCCCTCTACTGCCTATCAGATGATAAACTTATCCAGAGAATATCCTAGAGCCCACTCTTCTCTGAGAGAGACTCACTGTTTGCTTGGGTTTGTTGGGTAGTGGTGTGTGTGTGAGGGAGAGAGATGGAAGCGTGTGTATGGTATGTGTAGGAAGTTCAGCCTCGGTTCTCTGCCTGACTGCGATGTACAGAACACGATGGAGGAGCTCAAAGCATCTACAAGGGGCGTAATGTAAACAAGACTCAGCGGCGGCTACCATTAATTCGTATCTTATTCGTTCTCCTGCGTAGACACAAGTGCAGCAGTTGGCAATCACGGTGTTACAGACCTGAGATTCCTCATGGGCTCTTCCAGCAAGAGTTAAAACAGGTGCTATTCCTCAACAGCCTCTTTTCTATTCCAGGGCAGGTCTGTAACTTGCATGCCACTCCTGATCTCATCCTTATTCCTTCTTTCTGACTGGTCCGTCTTCTTTACTCCAATGCTTCTGTTGTTTGTAGCAGCAAAAGGGTGTCGCATCTGGTTTCACTCCTGTGCTTAACCTCTGAATTTATTTTTCAAGAGGAATACTTTTCATTTCCTAATTCCGTTCTCTCTAGTTACAGAGTACAGATATATAAATATAAAATTATATACACACCCTTGTATAAATGTATTCCTCTCCTATAGTATGCCAGAAGAAGAGTCTGTAGCGTTGTAATTATTTTTGGAAAATTTTTTTTCTTTCTTGTTTTTGTTTGTTTTTTTTGTTTGTTTTTTTCAGAAAAAAATAAAGAAATAATGACCAAATATTTTGTACATTTCTTGTTGGATTACACCTTCATAAGCACACGGTCATTTTCAAAAATGTTTGCTTAAATGTTTGCCTGTTCGAATGGAAGGATGTGCATGAGGACTCCCACGATGGGGGTATAACAGATACAAACCCATGACCACTCTAGCATGAGCCCAGCACCCTAATCAGTACTCCACCGCCCCCCACCTCCCTTTTACCATGAGGACAAACTGGGTATTCTGTGCTGTACTTACTTTGAATGGAAGACTTGATATGATGTGTTTGCTTGATTACACTGGGTCATGATCTCCTCAATTCAAGAAAGCGTAGAGCTTTAAGATTTATGATCATGGTATAAAAAAGGAGGCAGGATGCATCCAAGAGATGAAATTTTAACGAATTGTGTTTCCAAGTTCATCAAGACCTCCTACGATGGCATGTTAAGCTCTACTATGGTTTTCTCGTTCTATCATGATTGGCGTCAAATGGTAGTAAGCGCAATCTTGATCACGATCATAATGAATCCACCGAGTTCCCTCAAGATCGTCACGATTCAATCCCATGACCTTTTGCCCTAATATGATTCCTTAATGACTCCAAGGTCTGGGGTTCAAGCCCCTCTGTCACCGGGTTCTCACTGCTGTCCCCCCAGTGCAGCTAACTGGGTTATCAAAGGCCGGCCGTGTCTCTCACTGTCTGTGGTGAGAGGAA
>JBCNYG010000016.1:14958434-14970805 GCA_039654305.1 Porochilus rendahli | reverse complement strand
GTGGCTAATAAAATGTTGATTGTCCGAAACTGTGTGTATGGGGGATGGATTTTGTCCTCCGTGTGTTTGAGGAGGCCTTGCTGAGGGTTTATGATGTTCTGCAGAATGGCTATTTTTTATGTTGTGCGAGTCTGAGCAGTGGTGTATGAGCTACTCTTTTTTGGGTTTCTGTATCATAAATAAATCAGGTTTTTTATTTTATTTTATTTTATTTTATTGTTCTCTGCCCTCAAGCAGATCAGTGATGCATAACAGCCAGACACAGGATGACCATCCAAGTCATGTTCCATGTCCATGGTGCTCCGCTATAATCAGTGATAGACACGAGACGAAACATGGTTAAAAATAGAATTCCATTTTCCTAGATATATTCTGTACTTTTAAATGGATAAGTCACTGTTTTTGCCTCCCAGAGATCCCTCTGTTCCATGTCCTGAATGCCCGGGTGACCTTTAGTAACCTTTGTGGCTGCGATGAGCCTGTCTCCTCCGTTACTGTGCACTCGCCAGATGGAGCCACTGATGCTGGTATGAAGCCTTTTAGATTCTTATCTGTGCCACACTGTGATGTGTTTTGTGTCTTCTCCAGTCATGTACAGTTAATACTCAATGTTGTGTAGTTTTTTAAAGGTGCAACATTTCACCCATAATCCTACACTCTGTGCATAAGTACGCATGCTAAATTTGGGTACCCTTCTGACCTGAGCTCAACCTAAAATTATTGCAGACCATCAGTTAATCAAATAGACGGCAAGAAGTCGTAGATAGATTAACGTCTTTGACTGAAATCACTCGAATCCCTTCAGTAGAAAACTGGTGTAGTGTCTGTGTCGGATTCCGAACCTCAGACTCCGGTCCGATCCTAATTTTATGTTACGCTCATTGTTGGCTTGCTGTGCATGTCCTCCTCATAAGACTACGCCTACATCTCATCTGGGTCCTCTAGTTTCCTCCCACACTTCAAAAACATATGAGTAGGTGATCTGAAATTGGCCAGAGGTATGAAGGTGTATAGTGTGAAGGGAACGGTGCCCTTGGCAGAACATTCCGGACATTTCCAAGGTAGACACCAGATCCATCGTAATCTTTTATCCTAAACCTTAAACATTTCTTTGCTTCATATTCCAGCTTAATTTTTTTATTGATCCTGGCCATATTCCAGTTAGGAGGGCAAATTGCCTTCCTGTTCACTGAATTAACTCTCTTTGTACTATGGGATACAACATAATGCCCTGTCTAGTGCAGAAGGAGCTCAGTGCTTAAAGCTCTGCGTTAGTGGGTCGAAGGTTGGTGGTTCAAGTCCTAGCACCACCAGTCTGCCCCTGTTGGGCCCTTTAGCGGGTCCTTTAACCCGCAGTTGTCTATATTTAGCTCTGGATAGGAGAGTTTGATAAATGTCATAAATTTAAATGTAAATGTAGAAGGACAGCTCAGCTTCAGATCAAAATGCACGACCCACTGTGTGTTCCTGGATTTTTTCATATATATAATATGGTATGATATAAACCAGGGGTGTCAAACTCATTTTCACCGAGGGCCAAATGACTACATTTAAAGGTAATCAAGGGCTGAATAACTGAACACTGAACATCTATTCTAAAAGGGCAACCATGCAATCTGCATGGTGAAATGATTCGTTTAAGCTTTTGTCCTCTTGTCCTTTATTCACCTGCATTTTCTGAGAACGCTTAACAGCAACAAGCTAGCATGCAATCTTTATTGCGTCATGAATGACTTAACTGTTTACTATATATACTAGGCTGCTGCCACCTAGTGGACGGGTGCTGAATTAGGTTTCATGGTAATGGTTGATACAAAAAAAAATGCACAATAATCATATTATTTGAACGCGCTTGTGTGAGCCACATGAAAATGAGTTGGTGGGCTGGATTTGGCCTACGAGCCTTGAGTTTGAGACCTGTGCTTTAAACGTAAATGCTACAAATATGTCTGGATTTTTGAAGGACAAGCTTTTATATATTTAAATGTATTTTTGAATCTGGAAAGTTTGTTTTGCTATGGAAACTTGTATGTGTTTTTTTTTTTAGGTCAGAGCCCTCCCCTGCTACACTGTGAGGTGGACCCGTCTGTGTTCGAGCCTCCGTCGGACTACACGACGCTCGGTCCCGGCCGTAACGAGCCGCTGAGAGATGAGGATGATAACCTGCTGCAGTTCGCTATTCAGCAGAGTTTACTGGACGCAGGGACAGAAAGTGATCAGGTAACCCTTACTCTCTCTCTCATTATCCTTTAACCCTTCAGGCTGGTTTATCAGTATCAAATAAACAAAGGCATATAGAGTCACGGTGTGAGTTGCACTCCGCAACTCGGCTGTAGCACACAGACGACCGAAGCTCTGTTTTTGTTAAAGGTACAGCGATGCTAAAATAAATAATAATCATTTGCATTAAAAATAATAAATACAGAATTATAAATAAAAAGCATTTGCATTAAAAATAATAAATACATAGTAATAAATAATAAGCATTTGAAGGATGTAAGAAAAATTGGGTTTAAACCCAGAAACATTTTTCTGTTCATTTTGCACACACAAACACACACACACACACACACACACACAACCATTGACACTTGACCCAGGGAACAGCTATTTGGGCTGTTGGAGGAAACTGGAGGACCCCGAAGAAACCCACGCAAGCACAGGGCGGAGATGCAAACCACACAGATTTATCGATTGATTGTTAAAGATCCACTAAATGAATTATTTTAAATGAAATAAGAGATCTGGTAATAATTATTGTTTTAATGCCAAACCCATACATGAACCGGAGGGGTCTTCAGTGGAGTTGACATCGATGGAGGGATCTTCTGTGATGGGGACTGCAGTGATGGGGATAGTAGTGGGATCTTCAGTAGAGGGGACTTCACTGAGGGGTCAACAGTGGTGGAGACTCCACTGGTGTGGACTTGGACATGCTTTATTGGTTTTGCCAAATACCTGCTGCACGTCATCTTTCTTTCTGTAATTCGCCGGTAGCCAATATCTAAAGTGTTTGAAGGGACTTTTGAAATGTGCATTTATGTGTCTCATTTTCTTCCCTGATGTATCCTTTGGGATTTCTAAAAGAGGCTTTTTTACTGATAAGCTGCAACAAATCCTTTAAAACATTCCTTTCATACATCCTGCAAAGCGAGATAAGCCGTACTGCATTCATTAATAACCCGACTCTGTTTGCTTTTTATCGGCTTTCACGGTGTTTGAGTTGAAAAGTTCAACCATGATTTAGGTGCACCATGAATACGGTGCCTTGCATAAATAAAACAACTCCCCCACCTTCCCTGAACCTTCCCACCTTTCAGTGTTACAACCTGGAATTCATTGTACTGTGACAAAAGAAAGGTCAATTAAACACAAAGAGCAGGTGTTTGTAGGTTGTATGAGTTCTGTTCTCTCTGGGTCAACACTAGGTTGATTGGGTAGAATCACCTTTGGTTATGTTCTCTTGCCAACTGGAACATGTTTTCCTTAAGCAATCATGGCCGAATGTATCAGCAAATTTTAGTGCGAGGGTTATTGAATATATTTTCGGAGGTAGGTGAGTTCGAGGTAAACGGTCTGTTTTCACGGTCTTGGAAAAGGTTTTGGACTTGCTCAAAATTTGGTGCGAACTCAAAGCTGCTCGAATTCGATTCGATGCTTCGGAAGCAGTCCGGTTCTTTTTGCTTGTTTTTAAATGGCTCGAGCGACTTTTTTTTTGCACATTATGTGAATCTGACCCTTTTTTTTCAAAGAAAAACTTGCGAAATGATGCACAGGATACGTGAATTCGCCCCTTTTATAATCCTGTGTGCCTCCATTTACACTTTCGTTTCCAAAAATAAACCCCCAACAATCTGCATTTTTACTAAACGCAACGTGCCTCTTGCCATCTCACACATGTGTTATAAAAATATAATATTACTTCTAAATATAAATGGTTGTTCTGGTGTCAGTGTACTTGCTGCTCTAGCTGCTTTATACAGTAGACAGAGGAACGCGCATCGCAGATCTGTTCCATTTGCCATAGGATCTGATTCTTTGGGATGTATTAGAGGGGACGTATGGGAAAGTATATAGGCTACGCAGTAATCCCTTTCTGTTATTTTTATTTACTTTTCCTGAAATAACCACTTCAACTTGGATTTCCCACATAATCTCACCTCTGGTATAATACAGGATTTTCCCTTCCCAGCGCGAGTTGAAAAGCTGATCTAGTCCGTTACGCGCGTCCAAAATTAAGAGGTCCGATCTGACATGGAACAAACGCATCGCGGATGACGGTGCAAGGTTTTATGTGCAGCTCCGCACTCCACTATCTCACACACACGTCCAAAACCAAAGCTGAGCAGCTCATGCTGGAATACACGACACGACTAAAAACCGGACCCACTGGACCCGAGACGATCAAATGGAGGTTACGTGAAAATATACAGAGGGAAAAAGGTGTAAAAAGTCATTAAAGAAAGAGAACGCGTGGATTCTTCTATATTGAAGGTTTCTGAAGAGGCTGCGCACTTTTTCGGCCAGCCGAAACCGGAAACGACCAAAAGGAAGTTGCACTGTTTGGCCCGATTTCACAGTCACATCGCTTACATGTGACTACACCCTAAGTTTTCTAGCTCCTTGTGAGAATAAAGCGTGATGCCCCCACCACCATGTGATGCGGCCCTCAGTGAAAATGACTTTGACACCCCGGTGTTTGAATGTGAGAATGGACCCCAGACTAACATTTCCTGTAGATTTTCTTTTGAGGGTCACTTCATATTTCATCCTATAAACAAATTGCTTAAAAAAAAAATTACAAAAATGACTACAGTTTGCTCCCTACAGACCTGTTTCGTGGTTGCCCACTCATCAGGGGATTTATGAATCATTAATACCTCCACCATGTTTCACACTCCAAACTGACTGCTTTAGGATTGCCCCCACTCTCACTTCTTAGCCGAACCGCGTAATCTTACCACTGGGGTCGTGGGAAGGCTGAAGCCTATCTCAGCTGACACTTGGGGGAGGTGGGGTACACCCTGAACAGCTCACCAGGGCAACACACACATCCACTCACCCTTGGGGGCAAATTGGAACAGTCAGTTCGCTGCTTAGTGCATGTCTTTCGACTGTGGGAGGAAACCAGAGTACCCAGAGGAAACACACTGAAATATGCAAACTCCACGCGGAAATGAACCAGGACTCGAACGCAGCACCCTTCTTGCTGTGACTTTAGCTATACTTATACCTGACTAGTCTTTTTTCTTCTTCAGGTCACAATATGGGAGGCTCTCACTAACACTCGTCCGGTGTCCTCTCAGCCTCCGCTTTATGAAGAAGACTCCCAACTTGAGCGGTGTGTGCGTTTTGGATCAAGAAATTTACAAGATTGTTATGCTCAGAGGAGCATCCGAAATGTCTGGAGGTGTAACACTTTCTCGTTCCTCTGATAGGGCTATCCAGGAGTCCCTGTCGCTGTCATTGGCCGGGGGAGAAAGCGGCGAAGCTCCTTCTCAGTCTCCACCAGGTTCCTCACCCGACCCTGCCCTCAACTCTCCACCTTCCTACAACTCGCTGGTCGATCCGCGGGTAACCGGGGCATTTGCTGTAGAGAGCAGCTTTGACGAGCAGCTGCGCCGGGCGATGGAGCTTTCTTGCAGAGAGCAGGAAGAACTAGACAGGTGAGGAAGGACGGTAGTAAGGACAGCTAGAGGAAAGATGGTATCACTTAAATAATGACACTGACGACCGATTTATTTCTCAACAGGAAACGAAGGGAAGAAGAGGAGGAGCTTGAAAGGATATTACAGCTGTCACTCACTGAGAAGTGACCGCCCTAACAGTATCAAAAAAAGCTTAATTTATTATTCGTGCTTTTTTTTCCCTGCAGTGTTAAATGATTATTAAAAAGTCATGCATTTGTGTTTGTTTTTTGTTTTTTTTTAAAATGGGACAGAGGGCTTAATCACGACATCAGAGATAGAGATAGAGAGAGAGGGGGAGGTAACAGGTTATAAAACAAAGCAGATGAATGAATAACATCAATCCATGAGGATGGCAAGACAACAATATCCTCTCGTTCTCCGTCATCATTCTGAGTGAAAATGTCCAGACGTTATGTTTATTATAGAATACTGACAATGTGAATATGAAATGTTGATAACTACGATGCATAACTTGAGCAGAAAATAAAATATTGCATAAAATGAATTTTATTGGCTAAAAACATGTATGAATAATTATTAAATGTATCTGAAACACTTTCACAATATTAAATGATTCTCTTCTTGTCCTTCTTCGTTTCTTGTCCTTATCCTTAAACGCTAACTCACTACTTCTCCCCACTTTCTCTCTTTACAACCTGAAAATTTAATTTGAGGTGTTTACCATTGGATTTTCTCAATATAAGCAGGTGTCTTTGTGCTACGGTCATTCGTTGAACACGAAGGAAGACATCGGTTTGTAGTACAAGCCTTCTGATGCTACCACCACCATGCTTTACTGTAAGGATGATGTTTTTAGGTTAATGAACGCTGTCGGGTTTCAGCCAAAACTCCCAGAAGATCCAAATCCAAAGTGACATTCCATCAAAGGACAGTATACTAAATGTCTGCTGAGTCTCTTTTATGCAAATTCCAAACAGCTAGTGGCTTATCTTTATTTAATTACAACTCAGCCAGTGGAGTAATGAGATGGATAATAACCGAGGGGTTCTAAGCCTGGCAACCTCATTCCATGGTTCTGTATAATTGAGGCACTGCTTAAAAATGGAGCCTCCGTATAGACGTCTCTACCGATGGCGTCTGTGCCTGGGTTTATTTTCACCACCTTCACTAGTTGATTTCTTCTGTTTCACCAGTCATTCATTCATTCATTTTCTGAACCACTTAATCCTAATTAGGCTCGCGGGCAGGCTGGAGCCCATCTCAGCCCACTCTGGCGAGGGCAGAGTACACCCTGGAGCGCTCGCCAGGCCATCACAGGGCAGAAACAACCTGACGGCAGCCCAGTGGCCTACTCTTTACAAATGACAACAGTGGTCTCACATTTCTTGGTAGTTTAATTATCTGTTTAATGAGTTCATGGATCTTTGATCTTTTGATTTTGGTGTTTGCTGCACTACCATTTATTTTGCCTACAAGTCTGGCTACCTGCCTAAGTTAGATTTTGTGTTTTATTCAGTGCGAGTCTGAGCAGCGGTGTCTGAGCCTCTTTTTTGGGTTTCAGTTTCGTTATTAATAATCGAAACCTCTCTTTATTTATTTATTTTTATTGTCGCCTACGGTAAGGCAAGTCAGTGATACATAACAGCCAATCAGCATCAAGTCAGCAGCCTCATTGTGTATCACCAAACGTTACATTCCATGACTGGTACTCCGCATGCTTAAAACTATAGCTCTGTATAGAATCACGAATTTATTTGTGGTTGATTAATTGTTGAATGATTAGCGTATATAGACATGGACTCGAAAATGTGTGTTTAAGTGAAAGTGTGTGTAGTTGTAAAATGAACTAATGGCTGGTAAAAAATGTATAACGGGATGGGAGTCTTTTCTGATTCTATGCACCATACACACACATTTGCACATTTGTTCACACATAGGAGCATTTTAGCACAGCCAGTCCACCTACTTCCATATTTTAATAAGGTGGAACAAAACCAAAGGAAAGCCTCAGTCACTTTTGCATCAGGGGCATTATTACAGAGAATATACATGATAGTCAGCGGTGGGAGACAAATAGTTTATTGGTCGGTTCTGAGTCATTGTTTAATTGCAATGTCCACCTCTAGGGGGTGCTGCGCTATTCTGCCTTGACAGTCTTCTATCTGTTGGTCCTGCCTTTTTTTCTCTAAGGCGCGTTGTTGTCGCGAAACGTCGTCGTATTGGATTCGTAGTGCACTACATAGTGCTCGCGGACCACTTTGTCACTCCCCCTAAGTAGGGCGCCGGGATAGTGACCAGGGAGCTGTTTGGGATGGATTCGGGGCCTGAACTCTGTAGACTTCCTTTTTTTGCGGGGCTTGATGGCGGAGAGCGGTAGATAGCGGGGGAAGAGTTGTGTTTCACCCACTTTGACCACACTGAACCCGTAGCTTAACCCTCTTTAGAGAAGGTGAGGTGTTCGCTGAAACTTTTACTCCTGACTCGTTGCTTTCGTAATGACTAAACGTGTTCTTTAGTCGTGTGGAACAAACTCCTTTTCGGTGCTTGTTGGAGAAACGGATATGAGAGAGAGAGAGAGTGAGAGAGAGAGAGAGAGAGAGAGCGAGCTGGGGGGGGGGAGCAAAAGCTGTTTGTATCCACACGTTAGCATTTAGCTAGCGTGGACCGTCGCCTTAAAAAAGCTGCATAGCAAAGCACCAAGCACTCCAGGAAGTCTTTTAGGACGAATATAAGAAAAAAAGTATAAAAGTTGATATCTTTGGTAGGTATTTACTCATGTGAGGCCTAATTTCGTGGAGTTTGTGTATTGGAAGAGTTGCTAGCCGCGTTAGCATACAAGCTCTCTTTTGGTCAGCTAGCCAGCAAGTTGCTAAGAAGTTTGTCGTTAGCGTAGCTGACAAAAAATTTCGGATTTTTTCCTTTTTCTGACTTAGTATCCGCCCTAATAGCTTCCTGCAGTCACAGCAAAACACTTTGGGTGTCAGTAACCCGAGATATATGTGTGTGGGGGAATCACCTGAAGCTCAAACGTCGGTTAAAAGTGAGGCTTAGTTTTTACTTCAGACACAACGGACGTTAGCAGGCTGAGCACAAGCTAGCAGACTAGCTGACTTAGCTTAGCTGGCAGGAGTGTTTGTACTTTACTTCGGGTTTTCTAGGTTACACAAAGCTGTAGTAAAGAATGGTTAACGTTTCATCGAAGCTCTGATGAATTTTCTCGAACCTATTGGTGTGAAACTGTTGATTAGTTTTCAATAGCTGTCGGTTTGGAAGTAGCTCCGGCTCCGAGCCTAATCACAGGATTATATCAGTGCGCGCGCTAATGCCTCACCGTTTCTATAGTAACCGCTCGCTTCTAAGGAATTCAGTGAGAATCTTTGCTTAATAGTGAATGGTGTAATCTAACACGTAAGGAATATAATGTACGATGAACCAAAAACATAGAACGTGAGATCCGTCTTCTAATTTTGACATAATTTTCATGCTTGTGTCGTGATCTATTTTTTCCTACATGTTTCATGGCTACTTGACATTTGGAATTTTCTGTAGTTATGTTCTATTATAAAGAAATAAGTGTGGAATTCCGTAACCGACCAATCAGAAGTGAGTATTCAAATGAGCTGGACAATAAGTTAAGAGTAATACATGGATATCGGTGTATAGTAGGAGCGTGGTCTGCGCTTGGGCGTGTGTGAACAGTGCAGCCTGGAGCGGGTTTAGTTTACGGATGTATGAAACGTGACACGTTTTAAGTTTGTTAATTATATTTAAATGTTTATCTAGCGGCATTCCGTCCTGCATCGATTCCTGCACATTCCTGTTACGAAAAACGCCTGCAGAAAACAGATGGCGCCACATCTATTCTAATTTTACTTTGTTATACGTCACATTTTATATATCGTGCTGTGCTCGCTGGACAAGTGCACATCTGGGCTGTTGATGTAGAAAGGGTAGAAGTATTAAGACGACCGCTTTACGGAACCGTCCCCTGCTGTCGGAACGATGGATGATGTCGAATAGTCCCATAGACAGCTTGTTGTTTAGTATATTCTACACAGAAACACAAGAAAAACATTCAGTGTTTATTTTTCTATCTTTAAAGCGTGATGATGCTGCCTGCTCCAAGTGAACATGTCATTTATGATTCAAGCATTATTATCCATTTGGTTGTATTAATCCCTAGATGGCGAATCAATCAGATTGCACTATTTCCGTGTGGTAAATAATATAAAATTATTCATATTACAGTCAGCGCTACTGTGCAATCCATGCACCAATAATGCACCTTCTGACCAATTAGGTTAGAGGAATCACAGCGAGATGGGGTTATGGTGATGGACGTGTCATTTATTTAATGTTTATGGAAGGTCTGGAAATTTCTTCAGGACAGAGGGAGGAGTTTGCTGTTTAATGATTCTCACTGACATGTCAGCGCGCGGTTTTTGTTTTTATTTTGTAGACGAGGAAAGGTGAGGCAAGAGAACGACCGATTAATAACTGCAGGAACTTGTCTTTGATATCGCGTGTCACAGGAAGTGGTTAGAGAGTGATGTGCCTTTGGTTTATAAATGAAATTGAGGTAACCGGAGTTGTGTAAAAGACACTGGTGTGGGGTCTTGGAGAGAAGTTGACCCGGTTACATGCATGCTGGGTGCATCACACCACCTGGACGTTGATTATTTATCTAACTGCGTACACCATCTTGTTCTTTACACACAAGTGTATATTACCATTTTGCTTTTTTTTTTTTTTTTTTTTTTTGCAGGAGCTTTTTAAAAGCGTCAACTGACTTGTGCCTCAGGCGAGTATGATTTGTTTAAGATGTTTGTTTGATTTATGTGTGTTGTGGTTAATCGAACACCGGGTCAAACAGCTGAGACTTAAATCAGAGGAAACTTCTCAAGTGTGATCTGATTTTGTCTTCATCAGAACATGTTTATTCATTTATTTTTTGTCTTCTTGCGTGTGTTTGCAGACTGGGAGAATATTTTGGAGTGATTTCTCTACTGTTGTGAACGAACCCGGACTCAGTTCTGCGTCCCCCGACCCACCTCGCTTGCCGTGGCCATAGCTGGTCCTTGTGAAGAACCGTCAGTCGATGGCTCTGATGGACAAACACAAAGTCAAGCGGCAAAGACTGGACCGCATCTGTGAAGGTGCGTTAACCTGTTTCATGATGTTTAGGGTTACATGATGATGATGATGATGTGTGGTTAGTATGTCCACCTCATACCAAGAAGGTCCTGGGTTCGAATACCAGGCTCGGGTGTTCCTGTGTGGAGTTTGCATGTTCTTCTCATGCTTGTGTGGGTTTCCTCTGTGCACTCCGGTTACCTCCTACAGACCGAAGGCATGTACAGTAGGATAAATGGCTGTTCATATTTCCCCTTGATGTGAGTGTGAATGGTTGTGTGTGTGTGTTGGCTCTGCGATGGTCAGGCGAGTTGTTAAGGGTGTCCTTCGCCCAGTGTCGGCTGAGATGGGCGCCAGCCTCCCGGCGACCCTTATAGGATTAATCGGCTTGTCAAATGGATGAGTGGTAATGAGGATCGGAATAGATTTACTTGATCACCTGGTTTTCATGAACGTTACTCTTTAATGCCTGGAAATAGTTTATTGTTATAGCTCTTTAGTTTGACGTGTATACTGACACCTGATTGTTGTTCAGTCTCTGACTGAAAGACTTCAAAATAAATATTTTAATGCAGGGTATGATCGGCCCGGCGCAGTGGTCGTGAGGTGTCTCTATGTGCTGCCTCTGTGACCCGGACAGGATCATATCACTTAGGTTTGTTCAATTAGCGTGATCACTCTATAGCTGGAAAAACAATCCTTTTCTAACCAGGTCATGCTGGTGTAACCGGACCAGTTGTCACTCATTCTTACAAGAGGTCCAGGTAAACTCATTTTGTGACACATCCCAGTGTAGTTCTTATTTGTCCTCCTGGTGAATTTCTGCTTCCTGCGAATACGCAGTGTGGCCTTGATTCACTTCCTGTGTACGATGACACGCACCTACTGATTGCGTTGGCTCATGCAGGGGCATTGCAGGACTGCGCTGAAAACGAACACGCCCGACCACTGCTCCACATTTAAACATTCGACGTGTCATTTATCTTTACCCGTGCTCGTATATAACAGATGTCAATTACTGATAACTTTGTGATTAATGAGCCCAATGTCCTCTCCGGTGTTTTCTGGCAAAAATATACGTCTGACTGACAGGCGCCTTGTGTTTGCAATCCTAGGCGATAAAGTATTACGTGGTGTTTTGTGTGTGCGACCCACATGGCAACATGTTATGTTATATGCTTGACTGATTTAATAAAACGCGTAAAGGTGGAAGTGTTAATAAAAACAGTATGTTAGCGCTTTGACTCTGTTGATGCTCAGAGCAGCCATCTTGGAGGGTGAGGGTTAAATGAGGTTCACTTGAGTTGAGGAGCCAAGAATTCGATGTCAGTGTTTCAGTTGATATTTCTGACTAGGGTTGTTGTTGTTTTTTATGGGCATGAAACAGTTGTAGATTCAGAAATAGGAACCATGCGCACTTCAAAGTTTCATCCATGAGTTATGCGTTGTATTAATTAAACAACCGTAGTTGTGTCTCCGGTGTAGTGCAGGGGATACTCTAGCAGTGCTGTTTTTTTATGGATTTGTGTTGTTTATGTTGGATGGTTCCTACTGCGCGCCCAGCCAGCCGATCAAAGCTGGGACACC
>JBCNYG010000016.1:14915300-14928480 GCA_039654305.1 Porochilus rendahli | reverse complement strand
GTATATATATATATGTGTATATATACATATATATCTATATGTTCGTGTGTATGTCCGGATTCTCCTGTACCGTCTGCCAGGCGGCAGGAGCGTGAAGAGTGTGTTGCTGGGGTGGCTGGTGAGAGTTTAGACTGAAGTACGGGAAATATCCACGTGCTATGTGGCCATCTGCGCAAGGTTGTGTTTATTTTCACATTTCAGCCATATGTTTTTACTTCTCCCTTAAATATATACGACCTAATCAATGCTGAGCTTTTACATGCTTGTAGGGCTGAGAGGAACATGTTTTAAAAACGTCTCTGTTTTTACTCATACATTTTATAAGTTTTAGCTGCCCTCAATTTCTTTATAAGGTGGCGGAAGTGTTCAAGAATCACATCTGGATTTCGAGTGTGTGTGGATGTGGAACCTGTTGCCATGTGTGTGCCTCTGTAACCTTTGGTTGGGCTACCAAATTTTACTATAAACCCTTTTTTAGTTGGGTGTTTAGGAATCCAGCCAAATTTGAAATTAACTAGCTTTCACTTACGGTTTACTTTACCAGATCGACCTGCTTTAATTTCTCTCAGGGTGGAAAAGTTTCCCATTTGTTCTCTTGTCTCTTTCTCCTGACAGCTATTTCCCACAACGAGCAGTACCGGTTGTGGCAGGAAGGGGCGATGGCGAGCCAAGGTGTACAGGGATTCGCCGAGCTCGGCGTCACGGTTGAGCTGGTAAAGGGCGCAAAAGAAGCAAGGAAGAGGAGGGTAGTGGGTTCCATGTACCGCACGGCGGGGATCCCATCTGGAGTCGGCCACAGCTCCACTGAGCTCGTTCTGCATCCCAGGAACCCACTGGTACTTAACGTTGTTTGGTTTCCCTAACAGTGAACATACATAAATATTTAATCGGTCCATAGTGTATGTGTGATTACCACTGATAAAATTTTGCTGCACTAAAGAAAGACAGAGAAACATTTATAGAAAGGTATACGAAACTTGTTAATAGAGTAAGATCTAAATCAGTATAAAGAACTCATTCAGAAACAGGACAAGCATTTGCATTGACTTGTGGCTTTTGAGTGGCACAATGGAAAAGCGTTCACTCTCAGGGATGGAGGGAAGGCATAGACTGTCTCCCCTGTCACTCACAGCGACTCTAGCGACCATGGGTGTCTGTAAGGTCATGCATACTAACGTGTTACACCGCTCCTGATGTCGCATCGCAAAAGTGGTTGGCTGAAATCGCATGACTTGGAGACAGCACATACTGACCTCCCTGATTGACAGCTGTTGTTTGATAGAGGTGTCTGATAGGTGCCTATCTCAGCCAACAATGGGTGAAGGCAGGGTACAGCATGAACAGCTTGCCAGACCGTTGCAGAGCCAACAACACAGTCACAAACATTTACTTTCACACTCATACCTAGGGGCAATTTGGAAAAACCAAAAACTGAGGAGGAAACTGGAGTACCTGAAGGAATCCCACGCATGCACGGGGAGACCATGCGAACTCCTCACAGAAGCACCAAGAGGCACTGAGCATGTGGGAGATTCTTCAGCCCTGGTGGAATAGCTGTCCAGGTGGCTACCTCATTAAACCGCTGAACGGAAGCCAATAGTGCACAAAACTGTCATCAAAACCACTTTGAACAATCTAACAGGTGTAAAGTTTTGATTTGTTTAACACTTTTTGGTCACAAGTCAGAGTTAATTGCAAAATAGTACAAACAAAACAAATCGTTCTGTACTCTTGCGGGAGAAACGGGGTTCTCTGAGGGCTCTCTGGATGGTTGGCAGATCCAGTATTTTGAAGTGGGTGCTACTTGGATCTACGCTTAAATGAGAAACTATTCTGTAATAAAGTACCTAGAACTTATATAAGGGTTCCCCCAGAGAGGTAAACCACACACTCCTTTCGAGTGCTTGAGAGTCTATAAGTGGGTATAGTCAAGGCTTTGACTGATACTCTTTAACGAAACCCCGGAGCTCCCAGGGTATTCCAGCGAAGGTATAGAGGTATAGTGTTACATGTCTTGCCTCAAGACCCAAAAATGGCAATTTAACATTGCTAGGATTTTTCACAACTTATTATCCTTGTAGTGGTTAGCATGTCTGCCTCACAGCTAGAAAGTCCTGTGTCTGAGTCCCGGGTTTGGCAACTTTGGTTCTCTTGATTCGATTCTGGATTTCCATTTGCTCCTACCTCCTGGAGGGTGAGAACTTAAAAGAAGGTTTATGTGCAGGAGCTAAAACAAGCATGACGGGAATTGGTGATGAACATATCTTTATTACACCGCTCCTGATGTCGCACAAAAAAGGACACTATTTCTCTTAGGCACAGGTCTGTGCATTGCTCGTGGGTTTTAGGTGACAGCCACAGGTCCCATGACTCCATGGTGTGATGATTGCTGCTTTTAGCCCTGTCGGGACGGCTAGAGCAGAACTGTATGTGGAAGACCCATCTGTCAGTGTTTTGGGAAGATATTCTGAAGACACATGAGTAGAAACTAACAATTCCTGGGCTACACACACCCGCTGTGTGCACTTGAGTTGTGCTTTCTCTATTCCGCTCTAAGCTCAGCAGTATCTACGCTGCATGCCCGAAAGTGTCATTTGACACACTTGGAAGTTGGCACTTCATAGCTGCTGACTGAGAACACTGAATACCATAACTCCTTTACTATATACTTCCCAGGACTCAAAAGACCAGCTTACTGCAGACATGACAGTCAGCTCAGTGTAGTGCCAGTGTGGAATCCTCTCTGCTCTGTCAGTCTGAATGCTCTGATTGCTGGTAGTAATATAAGAACGGAGGCTAAAATCTAATTTGCTACAACACCTTGGTGAATGAGCAGAATAAGAATGATGTCGAGCAAGCCGATTCACGCAAACATACACGTATAGACGTTTAACTGACACCTGATTTCAATTGTTTAGGTTTCAGGTCTGCGATTCATGATTCATGCCATGTTTCCTCTGAATTTAAAACATGCTGCAACCATTTTCTTTAAAAAAAGAAAGCGACATTAAAGTTACAGATCTTTCATCTGGTATGTAGTGTAATTTGTACTTTGATTGGGAAAAAAAAAATTCGAGTAGTTAATCTACGCTTAGTTCAGCCCCTGAAGGCATTTCGGGAAAGAAATGTAAAAAACAGAAATAATCTGCATCATTTACTGACATTACAACCACGTATACCTCTCGTGGTCCTTCTCAATCACTGCTGATGACGTGTTGTTAATTAATATCTGCTAAGCCTGCAGTCAGGACTGTTAAGACTGTTGGTCTACTGCTGGAATTACAAGCCTGCGGTCACTGGAGACGTATGACCGACATCAATGAACTGATACTGTAACATCATACATCAGTTTTTATGAGGATTTGTGTCTACGCACCAGCACTGAATTAACCTCTTGAGACCGCGCTGTCTACATTGTGTGTATTTTCTTGTTAGATCCTCATATTAAGGCAATTGGGTATTACTCTTTTTACCAAACCTCTTCCCGTTTAAAGAAGTTCATCAATATCAATGACAAACCACGTTTGCTTCACTGGAAAACTGTTGCTACCTTTGTCAAGGTAAAGAAGACACCTGAAGACGTGCGGACAAAATGCTGTATAATCAATCAAAAACACATTGACAAAGAGGATTAGCCTCTGCAGGTTCTCGCAGGTTCTCTGATCCTGCAACATTACGGAAAGACCCGGAAGACCCTGACACTTTCCACCCATATTGGGCAAAATCAACAGTTTATTGACAACTGAAACATTTCTTCTGTAGAATTTAATTCACTCAGGCCCTACACCCCATGACTCTAACTATACTGAAGTTCTCTAAAGATGTTTGCCAGGTCTTTCTGAACCTAAAGTTCACAAAAGTCCAGACGGTGCCTCACCCTCCTGTCTGAGATCACCTGTGCTCCTCAGTTGGCCCCAGATCTTTAACAGACCTTTGGAGCAGCATGAAAACCCGTCCTGCTTCGAATGCTTTACCATCAACTCATTTCCCCCCCTCCCCCAAAACCCAGTCACAGGAATAACACAGACTCATTTTATTAAGGTCTGTGCTCATGAAGTCCATTTGAGAAATTGCTGTTGATGCACGTCAAAAACCCTTCAGGGTACCTAATGGGTTAACAGGTCAATGGATGATGCAATCAACCAGGGACTTCATTATATACTTCAATTCTTTGACCATACTGGGTCCTGTGCAAGAATACATTCAAGAACTTCAGCTTGGGGTTTAATGCATCCCAGATCATCTCCAGACTAAACGGATCCAGCCCTCTGTTACAGAGAGTCAGCAGCAGGAGACAATTCACATTCAGCATCTGCACAATCAACACTGGCGCTTTCCAGGGACGTCAGCCCTCCCCATTGCTCCTCGAAAGACTCTTCTGTCAAGCTCCTGAACTCTGCAGATGACAGTGCAATCACTGGCCTCATCCAGAATGGAACAGTTGGCTGTTTGCTGAAGTCAAAACAACCTAGAGATGAACATGCTCCAGACAGCGGAGTGGACTGCAGGAAGAATCCCCTGACATATTCTCCCTGTGCTTGATTGGGTTTCTGAGTACCCCACAGACATGCATTAAGACAACTGGCTTCTCTGCATTGCCTCCAGGTCTGCTGGGCTTTTTACGACTGCAGCTTAACCCTGGTTTCCGTAGCGGAAGCGACTAGGAGTTCAACTCCTCCCTGATGGGATGCTAATCCATAGCAGGTTACCTTCCCAGTATTTTTTTTACTGGTACCTATTTATACTGCAGGGTGGACACAGTCACACTTGTGGTTAAGACCTTGCCCAGGGGTTTTAGCACAGTGGGGGTCTAATGGAGATTCAAACCCACCACCTCTCAATCTTGAGCCCAGCACCCTAACCACCACACCACCGGCCCCACCAAAGCATCACTATTGCTTATAGGTGTGAGCATAAATGGTTGTTTGTGTCCGACTTAGCCCTGTAATAAACTGTACCCCACCTCTTACCCAAAGTCAGCTGAGATTGGCACCAGCTTCCCCCATGAACCTAATGTATAATCTGTACAGATAATGGATGGAATGATGTTATACCCCATTTGTCGGTTGCACCCACTGTAAAATACCGGAAGCTCCCTTTGGTCAGTAAATCTGTTTCTGATTCCAGTGTGTCAGTATATCTGGTTAAAGTATATAAAGCCCAAATGGAGATCACATTTAGCAAGTGCTCCAGTCTTACTCCATTTTTACCAACAGGGGTTGAGTTCTGTTCTGGTTTTGTGCAGAAAACTTGGAACCGTTCATTGCATTTGGACCGAAATATATTGGGAATCTGTTCAGAGCTTGAAAAATTGGTTCCCATTGGTTTTGAAACCAAAAGATAGCTGTTTGTTCCCGTGCGTACCTCGATGACATCAGTGGGCATGCCGTTCATTTGGAATTTTTTTTCCTGACATATTATTATTATTAGCCGTCGTTTCGTGCTTGGTTTTTAGAAGAAAATAAATATCCGCAATAACAGAATAAAATCCAGCAGACAATCAGTGTAATCCACCGTCTTGCTACTACTGATTACTTCCATTGTTCATTGTGTAATACACTCCATTAATGACCCCTTCTTGATTACAATTCTTTGGCTCAAAAACAGAACCTGTTTCCTGTTGGTCAGAAAGCAGTATTATATTATTATAATTGGTGACACGGCATGAATCTACAGCCTGGGCTAGAAAGAAATCAGTCCTTGACCTATTCATTTACTCTTTTCTTTCTTTTTTTTTCTTTTTTCTTTTAAACATTTCTGGTTGTGTTATTGTTATTTTTTCCAAAATATGTCAAGGTTAAAACTGGATCCTGATACTGATGTCTTTTTTTTAAATCTAGACTTTGAAAGCCCTACTAGCCCATTTATATCAGTCGTCTCTGCTGTCTTACCTAACCGACTCACACAATATCACTGTCTCCAGAAGGAAGTGGATACTGGTGCAAAGCTCATATTAGATCATTTGTGACTGGACCGGCTTTCACTTGGGGCCGACCACATAATGGCAGGGTGAGGGCTGGAATATCAATTGATGGATTTAGTTCAGAGAGCCCCACGAGCCACAATTACACAAACACTTAAGATAAATGGACACATTAAAAATCTCAGCTGGTAAATATTTATACACAGGATCTGTGTGCCATGTGGAAGGAAAGTAAACTGTCATATTATTTTAAGAGGAGATGCGAAAATGTAGTGATGCTAATGATGAGTTATAGGGTGTTTCGTTGGTTATGGGGTTTGTTCAACAATTCTGACAATGTTAGGTTGCTGAGAAAATGGAAGAAGAATATCGAGTAGATTTATGATCGTGTGTGTGTGCGCACATCTCAACGCCTCAGACGAATGTCCATCAGCTGAACTGTGCTGCAGACAGATGTAACCACACTGGCCTTACGTGCCAGCCAAACTGTTATAGCAGAATGCATTCCTGGAAAAGCCGCAGCACTAGAAAAAGAGGACAGGAGAGAGGGAGGACGGGAAGATGAAGGAAGCTGACTCCAGATGTACTGCTCCTCAGCTGAGATTCATCGATCAAAAAAGCTGAAACTGTGCTCTGGAGTGTGCGTCATTAACAACCGCCGAATGAAAGATCGGTTTCATACTAATGCCGTTTCTGATGTTGTCAGAAATCTAATAGGTATTTAAGACCAAATATGAATAATAGCACAGGTTATGGGTTTTGACTCGATTCCCGATCGTGGCCCTGGAGGAACCGCAGATACCTCATGAGTTAATAACACTTTTATTTTAGAACCGGTGCCGTTGGGTTGCACTCTCTGCACCAGGATCCACTCAGGAACTTTGGCTGTATTATAACTTTTGCTCTAATCTTCAAATAGACCTGTCCCTCCAGACTGTGTATGAGTAAGCGCTATAAAGAGCGTGTGCATGTGTTCTGACCGAGGGCTTTTCCTGAATTAGGTCATAACCCAACAGGAAACATTCATCACCGTTAAAACAAAAAAAAAAACAAAACGGCAGCAGCCTAACAAACACAGGAACGACTGGAAACTATTGGGAATGACCTTAAAGAGATGTTTCAGATGTGAATTATGAAGTCGATTGCTCTAGCATTGCAGACCATAATCAGGACGGAAACTATACTACCAGAAGGGAAGCTGTAGTGTGTGAGTGAGTGTGTGTGTGTGTGTGTGTGTGTGTGTCTGAGTGTCTGATCATGTTGCATTTCCTTACACAGCTCTCCTTGATGGTGAAAGTGATTCCCAGCCCTGATTGGTTCGTGGGGGTGGACAGCCTAAACCTGTGTGAAGCAGGGCAATGGAAAGAGGAAATGACTTTCGACCTTCACCCGTATGACGCCGGGACGGACAGCGGGTTCACTTTCTCGTCGCCTAATTTTCCCACGATGCCCCCTGAGAACATCACGATGGTGAGAACGTGCTGAAAAAAACACTGCGTCTTCTATATTCCATATTCTTCAACTTTTTCTCTTCTTCTGATGCTCTCTGGCTCTCAGTGGAACGCAGGGCCTCGGTAATAACTCTCCAGTGTATCCCGCTCTATAATCGTAAACCTGATGCATAATTACATCAGTTAAGGCTGTAGGCTAGTTTCATAGAGGAGCACATTGTGTTCAAAATCCAGAAATGCAACCGCTCACCAAAATGTTCAAGGTTTTTGAGTGAGCCCTGAGTACACCGTCACTTATATGCATTTCCTTATTCCAAAACTGGTAATCATACAGTATACTATGTACTGCATGCTAGATGTATGAGCATAAACAGTTCCAGTAGCTCCACTGGCAGGTGGTGATGCTCCAGCTACAGTATATTAGCGATATTCAATTCAGTTTGTTTCTTTATTATCTGTGTAAAAATATTATCGTGCACAAATATGCTCTCACTCAGTAGAAATATGATATAATGTTTATTTATTTCTGGGACGGCACGGTGGCGTAGCGGTTAGCATGTCCGTCTCACAGCAGGAAGGTCCTGGGTTCGAGTCCCGGGCTCGGGCGTTTCTTTGTGCAGTTTGCATGTTCTTCCTGTGCTTGCATGGGTTTCCTCTGGGTACTCTGGTTTCCTCACACAGTTCAAACACATGCACATTCGGCTAATTGGCTGTTCCAAATTGAGATGTGCTCCAGCCCCCCTGCGACCCTAATACAATTAAACTGTTTGGCCAGTAAGTGAGTGTGTGAGTATATTTCTTTCTATAGTACTCAACATAGACAGTATATTGTCAGAAAGCAACATTATAAGAATTTGGAAGTAATTATAAATGATTAAATAATTAATAATAATACAGGTAAACAATAATAAACCAAGTACTAGCGATACCGGTACAAAATAGTACACTCGACCCTCGATTTAACAAATAAAGACGGGGGAGCACCAGTCCAATTTTGCAGATTGTCCGCAGCTTCCGAGAATGATTCGGAAGTGGGTAAGAACAACCATTTAATTAAATAAGGATAAATAAGAAAATTTGATGTTATATATGTATATACAACTACATCATCCAATGTAAATGTAAATCCACCACAAAAAATGTGTGAAATAACCAGGGAAAGCGTGGGTGTGCTGCCGACTGCGCTAAACAAACTGATGTGTGCGCGCCAACTAACGTCTGCCCTCGCTAATTAACTCGCGTCTGCCCTTGCCGACCGCCAAGCCCTCCCGGACAATTTCGCTACTCCAGACTTTGATCGCAGCTTCCATTATCCGTTACACCGGGGCCCGTATAATCGAGGGTCCAGTGTATGTTGATATTAATGTTGCTTTTTGTAATGGTCCCTGCTATCTCTGGTATTTTCTGACTTCAAGACTACAATCAGAGAAGCTGTCTTTGCAGTCCTGACCTTGTGTTACTATTTGTTCAGAGATATGTATGTTTTCATATGTAGGTTTTCTGGTTTCTTCCCTGCTCCCAAAACCAGAGCACTACCTAAACTCATGGACTAGCATCTCCTCCTTATGCCATTATTCCCCTGATAGCCCGAGTACCCACCACATCCCTGTTCAGAATAAATCAGACAAGGAATGGATGAATGAATAAATAAAAGCCCTGTCCACACATAATTTTACATCTTGGTGTAGATGAGATTATAATGGGTTTTTTGGGGGGGCTTCTTTGTGACATACAGATCACGTCTCAAAAGCCGAATCATCCGGCAAACTCTTTCTATTACCCGCGGCTGTCTGAGCTCCCACCGCTAGCTACCATCTGGCTGAAGAAACAACCTCGCTCACCCATCCGTCAACACAACTTCGTGTCCAATCACATCCTGCCTCAACTCAGCAGAACTCCACAACTTACAGGTCAGAAAATGCACACACACACACACACACACGCACACACAGTGCGGGGTACTGCTGCTACGGAGCATAGGTAATGTAGCCCTATATGAGTACTGATTTAACTAACCATGTGCTTGTCTTACAATACAAAGTCTTTATCTATCAACACTCATTTTTTAATTATGAGCATTTAAAATCCTATGACCTTGATTCTGACCTTTCATGGTCAAAGAAGGTCAAAGGTAACTGTCTCAGTTAAGAGTACATGTACGATTTCTTATTAGTATTGTATGGTAATGGCACGTCTATCTGCGCTGATTTTTCACAATTCCGTGACCTTGATTTTGACATTTCAAGGTCATTCAATGCCGAAGGGGATTATTTTTACCCTTTGGAAGTGTGTACAGGGTTTCCTTTTTGTCCCTCATTTTATTTGTTGACCTATGTCACTTTATTTCTGAGATATCTCCGGATAAAATCTCCAGAATCTTGTGACCTTGCTCGGACCTCATGTCTGGGACTCAGATAGGGTAGTGACCCCACCAAGTTCAGTGAAAATCCTTGCATGGGTGTGCAGACGGAGACGCACAAACGTTGGTGACTACAGTACCTAATAAATACAGAGAGTAATAAACTAGACTAGGGCGGCACGGCGGTGCAGTGGTTTGCTCGTCCGCGTCACATCAAGAAAGCCTGGGTTCCATTCCCGGGGACGGGCGTTTCTGTGTGGAGTTTGCATGTTCTGCCTGTGCTTGTGTTTCCTTCTACAGTCCAAAAACATGCACAGGAGGCTAATTGGCTGTTTCACCTCTAGGTGTGAGTGTGAATGGTTGTGTATGTGTGTTGGCCCCACACTGGCCTGGCTCTCCAGGGTGTACGCTGCCCTCACCCAGAGTCAGCTGAGATGGGCTCCAGCCTCATTGTGACTCTAATTAGGATTAAGTGGCTTAGAAAATGAATGAATAAACTATACTGTACCGTGTTTGGCACAATTAAGGTCTCACACTTAATGATGATGATGATGATGATGTAGAGAAGAACGACTTTTATTTTCAGAATTCTGGGCAAATCAACTCGCTTGTCTTTTACACAATAGTTTAAAAATATGAATTTAATAATAATAAATAAACCGTCCACTCATCCAACCACATCCAGTTCTTCATGAACAACCCACGGACTTGCCCCTGGACCTCATGCCCTGTGAGTGAGGGTGGGGTCATCCTAAAAGAGGCCACTCCCATCAGGAAAGTAATGTTCCACGTTTTATCAGGGTAACTTTGTCTTGCTTTGCTTTTCTCTTGCGGAACAAGTTGCAAACCGTACCACGTAATAGCATCAACGGTGTACCGTATCATCAACGTCGGCTAGTTAATTCATCACAGAAAAGATTTTGGGTGCTGTTACTCATTAGTAACATTTATCTCATAACTCCAGTAACTACATTTATGGTAAGTGGACAATTGCGTGAAATTGCCCCTCCAATTATGGTTCTGTAGAGCGGATCAACAGCAAACATTTGGAATTTGTTTTGCGGGTTTGGACGAGTCGTCGAGTCAGCAAAAATAAAATTGTGTTGACTCTTGTTTGGCGTGTTTAAAGCACTGTTGTTTACAGGAATCTTTTTTTTTTTAATCCGTGGTGGTAACTTGAATTCGCTTAAGCAAAATAAGATGATGAGGCTAACAATTACTGTAATCCAGACCAGCTGGCATTTTTCCATTAGTTATTTTCTTGCCAGAGTCTTTAATTCCCTGTTTGTTTGCCCTTACTTCAGTAAATAATCTCACCTGGATATTATTCACTTGTACCCAAGTCCTGCTGCTGTAATCGTGAAGTCGTTAGCGCTGATACAGAACATCATTTCAACAGTACGATTTGATTTTATAGTGTATTTGGTAGAAGAGTAATCCGGTGTAACCCAGATGAGGGAGGGCTCCCTATTGAGATTTTCTTTTTCTTCATGTCATCTCTGGGAGCTTTTCCTTTTCTTCTTGCATCCGGGTTACTCATTAGGGACCTTAACTTACATCCATTTGCCGTAAAGCTGCTTTGGTCATGATGTTTACTGTGTGTCATTGCAGAGACGCCGCTGGACTGTGAGGTCTCCATGTGGTCGTCTTGGGGGCTGTGTTTGGGGCCGTGCTCCAGAGGAGGAGTTCGCCATCGTACCCGTTACATCCTGTTGAAACCTGCTAACAGTGGCACCCCCTGTCCCGAGCTGGAGGAACAGACCGAGTGCACGCCGCACAACTGCCTGGTGCAGCAGTGATGGCCATTTTAGTGCTGGCACACACACACACACACACACACACAGAGCTGATTTACGATGCAAAACACTCACACACTTATTTGCCAAACTGCTCAATCCTACTAATAGAGTCACGGGGAGACTACAGCCTATCTCAGCCGACACTGGGTGAAGGCGCGCGACACCCGGACAGCTCGCCAGACCCACTGCAGAGCAACACACATGCCATTCACACACTATTCACATTTAGGGATGGTTTGGAGCAGCCAATTAGCCTAATGTAAATGTCTTTGGACTGTGGGAGGAAACCGGAGTACCCGGAGGAAACCCATGCATGCACACAGAGAACATGCAAACTCCACACAGAAACGCTCGAGCTGGGAAGATGCAAAACAGTGCTATGTTTTATATTGTGTCAAAAAATCACAAAATTTACAGAAGTCATTATAACAGAGAGTTAGGGGTTAGATATTTCCTATTATTATTATTATTATTATTATTATTATTATTACTGCTACTATTACTATTAATATGATTATTATTTTTATTATCTACATTTCGCAACAGCACTGAAACAAAAGTACTTCAGTTGTGGAATGAATTGACCGACAGTGCCCTCCACTAGTACAATTTAAATCATCCTTGAAATAAAACTGAAACCTTATCTTAAAAAAATTGGGCCGATTAGGAATTTCTAAACTTTATTAGGCTGGCAGTCTCCATAACATATTCTTATATAATATTATTGTTTTGTTCCCTTAACAACCTTTGAAAGTGTTGTATATGTGATGTATTTAATCATTTTTCTCCTTTTAATAAATGTGGAGTTGTTTCCCTAATCTGAGGACTGTGTGCTAGCGGATTTATTACAGTTCAGAAGCTTGGGTCATGACACTTGGTGATTTTTTCACATGATATATATATATATATATATGTGTGTGTGTGTGTGTGTGTGTGTGTGTGTGTGTGTGTGTATATATATATATATATATATATATATTAAAGTTACCTTTTTATATATATGTATGTATATACACACATGTATACACAGTAGTGCACAGTGAAGATTATACACTTGTAGAAAAATTACTTGAAAATGTATTGATCAATTCTATTGTAGGAAAAGAGAAAAATTGAAAAGTGTTGCAATTTTTTTTTGTTTGTTTTACTTTTAAATAGAATGAATGAACTTCAAACCATATGTAATGATTTAGCGAGTGAAGAAATAACAAAATACAGTGCACTTATACAACTTAACAAGACGAAGATAAATCAGAAGCCAAGAACTATTCAAGTATTTATTTCATGTAATATTGGATCATACTGATGAGAATAAGTAAACAAACAATAAAATATAGTATTAACATAATACATTTTTTAATTTTTAAGAAAAAAGGCAATATTTAGTGTGGCCATCCTTTATTTTTACATATCACCTTTTAGGTATAGTGTTCACATATTTTTTTTTTTCATCACTCGCTAATCCATTCCACGTGGTTTAAAGTTCATTCATATTATGCAAAAGTAAAAAAAAAAATAATTTGCAACACCTTTCAATTTTTCAGAAAAATTGGTATTTTTTGTGTGTTTTGATTATCAGTGTTTTTGTTTATTATCCATACTTTTACCTCAATATATACTTGTCTGAATTAATTGTTTGGTTTTCATC
>JBCNYG010000016.1:14882492-14908690 GCA_039654305.1 Porochilus rendahli | reverse complement strand
TAAATAACGTGATGAATACTTTTGCTACTAGTAATTATTATTATTTGCAGTATATATAAACTGCTATCAAATTATTATAAGATATAAATTATTTTCAAATATTCATCAATGATATTTAACAGAAAATGTCTCGACGCTGATCGTAATCAACGTGAATGAAGGTCTTCATGCAGTTCACGGGCTGTCCACCAGACTGCGCTGTTGTTGTTGTTCACGCGAGCGGGCGAGTGTACGAGGAGTGCGTTTGGTAACAGCGAGTCTAAATGGCGGATGCAGGGAAGAAGCCGAGGCTGGAACAATAACATTTCAGCCCCTTGTCTGAAAACGGCGTGAGACGCTTTGGTATTAAGAACCGAACGCTTTTGGAAGAAGGTGTTTCCGGGCACATGAAGCTTAACGTTAGTCACGTATCTCTGTTTTTCGGCTTTGAGGAGATTTGAGGCTTGCAGCGATCTTGCTAACAGCTAATTCCAACGGGTGTTTTTTTTGAAGAACTGGAAAGACGCGGCTTCTTTCTCTCGCTCTCTTCATGGTGTGTTTATGAATATGGGCGACTCTCTGGGTCTGATCGGGAAAAGACTGCTACTCCTCCTGAACGATGGTGGAGGAGGTCCTGCTGCTGCTCCTGCTACTGCTAATCAAAGCGCTCTGCAGGCGGCCTGGCTCCGGGGGACCGTCCGGGCAGTCAGTGTTATTGGGCTAGCTAGTCCTGGGGTTGAGGTATGTACCTGAACAAACCAAATACACCTGATATTGGGAGTATACTTAAAAGAAAAAATGGTTGGAAACACAATTAATCGTGAAAACTGCAGTTGAGCTGTATGAATCCAAAAAGTAAGACCCGAGTCCCAAATGGCTGCTAATTCGGTATTTAGTCCACTACATCGGCTGTATGTATTATTATCTTGACACGGCTATAGTGCACCTATGTAGTGAACAATCAGACGTTTGGGATTCGGTCAGTATTTGCAGCAAACAACAACAGAGAAGGCTCGAGTTACAGATATACCCGTAATAAAAGCTAAAGAAATAATAAATGGAAGAATCGCTTACTGTTTAAACATCCTGTACATTTAAGTTTTTTTATTTTGAGCTATTTTCCCGAAGAAGTTCCTTCATGATATACTTATTGTATATGTAGCACCAGTTAGCATTCGGTTGATCTGCTGCTAACTGAGCTGAGCATGAATACCAGAGACAGGCCTCAAAAACTCAAATAGACATAAATCCATAAATACAAAGCACACTTTAATAATGGATAAACGAACGTGATAGGGGTATTTACCTTACTAGGTGTTTTTATGTCGGTGTTTTAGTTCACTTTTGTTGTTATAGTTAGCTTTAGCTTTAGGAAGCTAGTGTGTGTGTGTGTGGGGGGGCTTGTTCTGAGGTAAAAATAACTGCCTCAGAGAAATAGTGACAACATAAGTGAGTTACATGAGTAATTTTGGTTTAAAACTGTGCATATTAGTAATTAATAAAAAACATTCTGACTAGGTGTATTTATATAATAATTTAGTTATTATGCTTTGTGGGTATGCAGTCTCGTGTTTTGTTTGTTTGTTTGTTTTTTGTTTTTTGGCACCCTGTGCATCAATGCTAAAAATTTCTAACATAAAATCCCAGCCTTTTTATTTATTTAATTTTTTAAGGATGAAATAAACTTGAATTTGATACCTCATTCATGTCAATACCACCAGTAATAAAGAAATTATGGCCATTATTGACCTTAAGACAAAAACTGTTATCGAGGACCATTTTTTCATAACAACAACAAGAAAAAGCCTCATAACTTTCACTAGAATTGACATAAATTGATGAAGTTTTCAGCAATAATACATACAAGTGCCCTGAAAAATATACAGCAGGTTTTAATTTGACTCACCAGAGATAACCTTGACTAATTAATGGTCCAATTATTGTTGTTTATCACATTGTGACCGATACACGAAATATTTAGTTATGAGACATTATAAAATCCTACGAAGGGTAATAGACATGACCTGATTAAATGGGAATTGATTCTTAAATTCAAGGAAGTTATGAATTTAAAGATTAAAGAGTGGTGAAGATTTTGAACAGTGTACTGAGACATTGTGGTCAGTGCGATTTGTATTTTTTTGTTTGTTTTTGTTTTGTTTTAGACAAACAGTGCGCACTGGATGCAATTAATAAATCCCACGTCACCAGAGAACACGTGGTCGAAAGTCAGGATAAAATTCACCACTTTTGCATCGTCAGAATTCCATAAAATATTGCGAGTGATGAGAAGAAATATTAAACTTTCTGTTTGCGTTTTATTTGCTTTTGAAACTTCGGTTGTCGATTTGAAAAGCGTTGAAAGCAACATAAATGATCGTCTCGGTTGTAAAAAGATAAAACGATCTGAAGAAAAACACCTCGGCCTTATTATTATGTGGACGTGGAGAAATATGGTAATAGCCTAAACAACAAATTTTGAAACCGTCCACTGCCATGCAGTACAAACACGCACGCAGGCACATGGAGAAAAGCGGAGCGGGAATGTGCGGATTGTGTGCGCATTTACCTAACAGGTGGTTTACATATTGTAACATTAACTACAAAATCTAACAAGCTGAACGGAAAAATATCAGGCTGTGTTCATCCATCCATCCATCTATCCATCCATCCATCCATTCATCCATCCATCCATCCATCCAGTCATCCAGTCCATCCTATTTTATCCACTGAGATTTTTTTAAGGATGTCCCAATCTGATACTGAGTGTCGGTGTTTGGGTCTGTAATGGCCTGAAATGCTGGATCCGTAACTGATTGGCTTGATCGTACATTATGGTCGCCAAATATTTGTAGACACTTGACCATCACATTTAAGTAAACACTTGTGCTTTGAATAGAATGGCTTTGTGTGTTTTTTAATATGATGCCTTTTCACTGAATATAACTGACCCCACACTAGACTGGAAAGTCTTTAGGTGCTTATCAGGTCTGATTTAGGCTGGTCTGACTTGGTCCTGTAGTGTGAACGGTGTACAGACCGTAACATGAGGTCACTTGCATGTTTATGCCTTGATATCCCGTGGTGTGAAAGTGAGCGATGAGTGAGGATGCACAAGAGAAGTCTTCCTGGATGAGCTGCTCACCAGCATCGAAATATCCCGATACGAAATCAGACGCTTTTACGCAGCAGGTCAGCTGTGCTGCCAGCGTCAGCAGCGAACATGTCATCAGAATCTCATTTCTGTGGAGAAAATATTTCCTCGATTCTGTTTTCTTCAAATCGATTCCTCGTGTCTCTCCATGGTTCTTCGGTCGGAAGGATTTAGACTTTTGAGAAGCACCTCGACTGTGTGGGTTTGCAGTTTGCCATAAATGGTCTGGCGTGTGCGTTCCTAAAATTAAAATACGCAAAATTTGTAAAGATTTGTCTCCACACTACAAATTTGGAACTCTGTTATGCTTTGAACGTCTTCTAATTTCCCTGTACATAAAGAGACAATCCCAGATGTGTTCAAGCATGGCAAAGGAGCACAGTGTGAGCTCCATGGTTTGGGGAGAAATCTTTAGAGTTAAGGAAAATTAGTGTCCTGTACTAAATCTGGACCTAAACCCCATTGACTGCCTTTGCTATGAACTGGAGGGCTTGTTGCAACAGAGCTCTCAGCCAACATCAGTGCCTGACCTCGGCTATACTTTTGAAGCGGAATCCCAATATCCACGGAAGGTGGACAGACTAGCATCTAGTGGAAAGACGCATGGGTTTAATGGTCAAGTGTCTGTAAACTTTTGGCCCTGTAGTGTATTTTCATTTGATTGATTGATGTATTTTATGCTTTTTCGATGAGCACAATCCAGAAGACCAGAGGTGACGTTCCGCATAACTTATTAACCAAATCTGTTTCCTACAAGCTTCTGCTAAGAGGATGTCAGTATCAGGTAAGAACCCACCCATCACCCTTTTTTGTTTCTGATTTAATGTCTTTATACCACAGCACCGTCAAATTCTCAAAGTGTTACCATTTACTTAGTTGTAAACTGTTGTGCCGAGTCGGTCGCTCAATTCATGCGCTTCTACTGATGCCCTTCTTCGAATATGTTATTTTTTGATTAAGAGAAAAGAAACACTTTGCAAGTACTTGGGTTTCGGGAGTGCAAATCTCTGCCAAGCTCAGCAATCCCCACATATGAACCAAAAGCTTTTTGTGCAATCTTGTTAACAAAGGCACAAACTGAAGGTGACACCTTATCTACTTGGGGGAGGTAATAAACAACCGAACCCTTGATATAGTCACTGATCTGCATGGAGACGTTGCACTTTTAAAAGTTCGGTGGCGTGACAAGCGAAGAGAGTGAGTGACGATGATAAGAGTTAACTTGCCTCACGGATCTTTCTCAACATTCGATCGTAACTACAAACGGATAAAAAGATGCCGTCAGTGGTGTTTGTTAACAAACTGCTGTGGTATAAGAGAAACGAATCACTGCAGGCCACGCAGGAAACCGATCAGCTTCATCGCTACTTTGTGTCGCCATTTGTTGATTGTTTTCCTATAACGGCGCACCTGCGGCTGTTTTCATCTTTACTTTGTCACGTTGGCCCATAAGGACATCCTCTTGGTCAGCTAAAAGGTTGTGACTGGGGAAAATGTTAAATCCTGCGAATAGTTGTTCTTTGAGTTGAAAGTGAACTTTGTTAAACCACTACAGTAATGGTCACCAATCTTGTTAGGGAAGATCTACCTCTCTGATGACTTTGGGCCCAACCCCAACTTAACCCCGACTTAGGAAGTTCTTGATCAACTAAGAGTGGAGTTAGAGGTGAGTTGTTGAGAAACCCTTCCAGAAGGTAGATCTCCGGGTACAGCGTTGGTGACCATGTAGGATTTTTCTTAGTTCTTAGTTTTGGTAGTTAGAATACTTTTAACCCTTTTTAGTCACCGATGTTTTTCATTTGCGATTGATGCTCTGAAGCACGGATATGTGCTGTAAACGAAACTGGCGTCTGCTCAATAGGTGTTCCTGGAGTTTGAAGACAGCCCGTGGAGGCAGCGTTCCTGGGTGCAGGTGTACGGCGAAGAGGTGCGAGCAGCTCTGATGGAAAGCGCCATCGTATGGGCTCCTGTAAGCGACTCGTCTGTATCCGCAGCCGGAGGACCGTCTCCCAGTCACTGGCCTGCCCTGGTGAGTGTAGACATAGCCAATATTCTGCTGGTCTTATGGTTTTTCTACCCCCATGAAGACATTAGTGGTACCCAGCTGTTAAACTGCTTAATCCTATTAGGCCAAACGTTTGGGCGAATACACCCCAAATAGCTTGTCAACCTAAAGGCAATTCGGAGCCGCCAACTAATAGTGTTGTTTTTCTCAGGTGTTTCAACCACTCGTGGACCGGGCCGGATTGGGATCCCTGGTTCCTGTCGAGTTCTTCGGAAGCAGAAAGCTGGAGTTTCTCCCAAGTGGAAGTTCGCTGCAGAGATTCGAGGTTAGCTATGAAGTACTGCCGTACATAACTGATACAGCAGGTTTTAACCCTTTCCTAGCTGAAAGGAATGTCTCAGCGGTAATAATGATATGGTTAGTAAGGTTTGATAGGTTTAATTTGACCCCATCAACATTGAAGTGGTCAAAGTGGGAGTTTGATTGAAAGTCAGCCAAGTTTGCTTTTATAGGTTACCAGATATGGTTGTGTGCATGTACATTTGAGGTGCTTTTTAAGGTAAGGTGATCTGTTCCTGTGCAGACCGAGAAAGATGTCAGGCATCCACTCCTGCAGGAGCAGCCAGCCCTCCAGGCAGCCATCAGCAGCTGGCACCGTGACTTCGAGCTGCAGGAGATACTGAGAAAAGGTCTGCAGCATTGACTTTAAGATAAAAAAAAAATGCATTTTAAACTGGTTTGGTTATTTAACAGAATGCCTACGTCTTCACCAGGGACTTACACAATCCAGGGGCGAAGGGTCCAGGTGTACCAGCCAGAGTTTGAAGATCCCTGGGCGCCAGGTCTTGTGTCTCAGCACGATCCGGTCACTCACATCATGGAGGTTACCATGGACCAGGTTTGTATTATTCCCTGCTCCAACCCTAAGCTAAGAAAGGTGGTTTAAAAAAAAAAAAAAACTCATTCAAGTTTTGTATTTCAGAGAGAAGAGACCCAGGTAGTCGACCCACGAGTCATTCACGTAAGGCTTGCTCTGGAGCCGACTGATGAGGTATGCCATTTTACTACACGTTTTTATTAGCAGCGCCGAGTCTAAAGCTGCTGTCATAGTCGCGTTTGTGCATCCTTCAGGACCGACGAAGGAAAGAGGCAGATGTCGCGAAGGGCGAGTGTGGGCGTCGACGTCGGACAGCTTCCGAAGGAGACGAGGACATGAGCCTGAAGCGATTCAAAGGAACGGGAGAGGTTGAGCCAAATGGGCAGACAGACAGCGGGTCGGCGGCGGCAGACTGCGAATCAGTGGTAATAAGGGCCGAAAGACGTTTGCAGTCTGCATTTCGGACTCCGTCTGCATTGCTAACTACACCTCCTCTTCTCTGCAGGACCTTTCCAACAGCAGGTCTACTGGTGTCATTAAGGAGAACGGGAACGTCACTCTAAGCCAGGACAAAACGGGTTCTCAAGCTGTTCCCACGTCCACCTTGACTCCGCCCCCTCTGAAACCCGCTCCGTCTGCCTTTTCTACCACGTTTCCCTCTTTAGGCCAGATGCCTAACTTGGTGCCTGGAGCTCCTGTACCCAAGGTGGCTTCCACAGCCCTGGCACCCGAGCGGGACGATGGGGTTCTTTCCGCCTTTCCCAGGTCTGCCCCTCTGATCTCCCCAGGCCCTGTCACGATCTCTTCACCCTCCCAGGACAACGCTCCCAGTGTGGTTCTTTCCGCAACGCCAGAACTCAACCAGCAAGCACCTGTTTGGGGATCACTTCCAGAAGCAAGCCAGGTAAGCATGTTGATGCGTCAGCCTGTTCATCTAGTCATATTTAGATTTTCTGCCAATGTATTCACAACGGAATGTGTATCACTTTTTCGCATGTTTATAAGGAGAATTTGAACATTTTATTTTAGACACCCAAGACAACCACCCTCGCTGCCGTGGGAGTCAATCCTTCCCAGCCCAAGCAGACCAGCGGGGCTGTATTCGGGGACATCCCTGCACAGACCAATGGTGCTTCCCAGGAGAACAAGGAGCGCTTTGGATTTCATTTTACTAAGCCACAAGAACCTCAGCAGCAGGCGTCTAATCCATCGCAGAACTTATTCTTTCAATGCATGTCTCAGACGCAGACCCCGAGCCCAGGAATCCCACAAGGACAGTCAAAGGACACTAACTACTTCACAGCCCTGGCAAAAAACGTCAGCAAGGAGCCGCCGACCCTTTTCAAGCCTGCCGCTGCTTCCGAGGGCCTGAAAAAGGCCGTTGTTGCCTCTGCATCAGCAGGACTGTTTGGTTCTTCACCAGCTGGTGGCCTGGCGTCAATAAAAGAGCAGCCCAAAGTGCCTGATGTAAAACCAGCAGGAAATGGAATTCTAATAAATAAATCTTTGGCAGCTGGAGGAGACACCCTGGCAAAAGTGGCCCCTGGTTTCCAGGGGACTGTAATAAACAATCCTGTTTTGGGTTCTGGGGAGATTTCTAAGCCCGCATTAGGTCTCGGGACCTCTCTGAGTCTGGGCTCGGCAGCACTCGCTAGTTCTGGTGCTGGAATGAGAAATTCTACCAGTGCTAGCCCCTCCAGTACGTTTGGTCTGCTTTCAGGCAGCAAGGGTTCAGAACCGCACCAGAACTTGTTCCTGGCTGCCTCAAAAGAATCTAATCCATTCCTTGCTTATACTGGACCAGTCCCGAGTAGTCCGTTTACTGGGTTGTCCACTCCAAATGTGTCCTCGACAGTGTCCGCCACTCAGCCTGCAGGTGGCACCGGAATCCTTAGCCAAGATCCACCAGCCACTGATGGCCAGTCCAATTTATTCACCATGGTCGAGCCTCCCAAAGGAATCCTGTCTACCCAGTTAGCCAGCTGTTCATCCTCTCCGGCCCCATCGTTTATGGCCCAGCACAAAGACGGCCAAGTGCTCAGACTTAACAAAGAGGCCACCAATGGCGGGACTGGAGCCTTCGCCAACACCGACGGCGTGTGTGCAGAGGGTCAGGCAACCCCCGCGATCTTTGACAATGCCTCTCAGAAGTTTTCTCTGGACGAGCGTGGTCAGCCAAGCAGACAAGATTCGGACTCAGACTCGGGAAACAGTGACTTGTCTGATCTGAGTGAGGCTGAAGACGCAGACGGAGATGCCCAAAAGCCTGGCATGCACTCTGCATCTGCGGACGCATCTGATGTGCTGAAGATAAAAGCCCAGGCCACTAAGAACAGACCAAGGAGCAAACCCTTTAAAGGTAGCTGTGCGAGATTACTGTGGTTCTTCTATACATTGAGTTTTATTCTAGCTTTATTTGTGTAGCTCTCATGTAATGTTAGGTTGCCAAATGTTGTATTTTTACCCATAGTTTGTTCATGTCTTATTTTAAGTACCGGAAATATTCATTTGGTAAATAAGATGGCATCTTTAAGTAAGGTTATTAATCAGGAATGTGGTTTGAGTGGCACAAGTGAGCGAAGGCAGTGGTGGTGCTGTTTTGCAGTTGGTCAGTCGGTGCTGAAGGACCAGAATAAGGTGCGGCGTCTGAAGCAGTCTGGTGAAGCCTTCCTGCAGGATGGCTCCTGCATAAACGTCGCTCCACACCTGCACAAGTGCAGGGAGTGTCGCCTTGAGCGCTACCGTAAATCTCGTGAACAAGATTTGGAAGACGATGACCCCAACGTGGCCTGCCGCTTTTTCCACTTCCGCAGGTCAGTATACACGTGTGGAGTCTGGATGTGTAGAAGTGCAGGTTGTTTACATTTCTTCAGAGGTTTGTCTTGGCCTGTAATAAAACCTATAGTTTCCTAAATTTAAGCTTTCTACTGCTGGTTGTCATTTTTGTTTATCGTGGAAGTTGGTGCTGCTTTCTTGAAGCATGCAATGTTTTTTGTTTTTTTCCTCCAATATCCAGGCTAGCGTTCACAAAGAAAGGGGTGCTTCGTGTAGAGGGCTTCCTGACCCCGCAGCAGAGTGACAGCTTGGCCATGGGCTTATGGCTGCCTTCTCCAAATGCACAAGAGGGCCTTGACCTGGACACGTCCAAGTACATCCTGGCTAATGTGGGTGACCAGTTCTGCCAACTCGTCATGTCCGAGAAAGAAGCCATGATGATGGTGGAACCCCACCGTAAGTTACGATCTGCCGAATATTTACGGATATCATGAACGGAAGTTAATTTTTAAATGGAATCCACAATTGTTCCACTTGCATGTGTGTCCGAGCAGAAAAGGTAGCATGGAAGCGGGCAGTAAGGGGTGTCAGGGAGATGTGTGACGTGTGTGAGACTACGCTCTTCAACATCCACTGGGTGTGTCGCAAATGTGGGTTTGGCGTATGCCTAGATTGTTACCGGCTACGAAAGAGCCAACCACAAGATGGTAAGCATGACTGTACGCTCTGTAAATAACCGTTAACCTGTTAGAAGTGAGTTTACGGGCGTTCCGTTCTTTTAATATCATTTAAATTTCATATAAAATTACTTTTTTCTTTTCCTTCCGCTGCTCATGCAGATGTTGAAGACAGCCCCGATGATGAAGTCTTCTCCTGGCTGAAATGTGCAAAAGGCCAGCCTCATGAACCCCAGAACCTCATGCCCACTCAGATAATACCTGGCACAGGTAGACCCTGCTGTTTAATTAGAACTTGCAGTTTGTTAACGTGTGTGTTGTAGATATGAGGCGGTATGGTTTGGTAATGAACCCTCGTGTGATTTAATTATAAATTAAATGAATTCTCAGTTAATGCATTTTTGAAGCGTGTTATGTTCAGCAGTACAAGTGTCACTACTGAAATCGCAGATGCCTGGTTAAACCGACCGTTATAATTAAATACAGCCACTACAGAGCCGCACTGTTTATATTTTTATATTATTTGTGTTGTGCACTGCAGTGCGAGCTAACGTGTCCCTTACTTCCTCACAGCCCTGTATAATATCGGAGACATGGTCCACGCAGCACGAGGCAAATGGGGAATTAAAGCTAACTGTCCCTGCACCAGCCGGCAAAACAAACCTGCACCGCGCCCCAATGCACCCAACGGCTTTGCACAAGTACAACATGTTGAATTATTCTGTTCTATGTTTAGGGTTTTTGATTTTTGCACTCCTTTATATTAAGGATAAATTCTGTTGTTTAAATGTTATTGAGATTAGGAATCAAAAACCATCTGTTTAACATTTGTGGTTTATGTTTAGTCCTTGAGTGTACAGTAGGGCAAGATTTCCTGCCAAATCTTTTATGCAGTTATTTGACAGACCTGCTTATTTTGTTTTTGCAGTCGGGTACAGCCTCTAGCACAGGAAATGGGGCTGCGTCCACGTCAACCACACCTCGTCCAGACGGGGACCTCGGGAGCGCAGTAGTGAAGGTAGAACCCGGTGCAGATGCTAACAGCGTCGACACGTCAGGTAGCAGCAGTGCGAGCAACAGCACGGCAGGGCCTACCGGTGCCCTTACCCCTGGTTTGAAAGATATTAAAGTTAACTCCTCTTCTGCTCTGCACTGGCTGGCTGACCTAGCCACACAGAAGTCTAAAGATGACTCGAAAGGTGAGCTGCAATTCTGGATGCATGAAACGGTTTTGTTCACGCTGTCTTTATTTTGCGATATGTAAACAAATTGGTCCTTTTTATTTCTTTCTTTCTTTTTTTTTTTCTACCAACACTCATGCTTTGTCCTTCAAGACTCCGGTTCCCTTCGGGCCATGATGAGTCGTGATGCCCGCTCTCCCTTCGGTCTTGATGCCTTCAGTCCTCTATCCAAACCAGCAGGTCCCAGTCCTAAGCTTTTCAACAGCCTACTGCTGGGATCTGGCCCAACCCAGCCCAAAGCTGAGGGCACCAGCCTGCGGGACCTGCTCAACTCCGGCCCAGGCAAACTGCCCCAGGCCCCTGATGGAGTTGTTCCCTTCCCGTCAGTATTCTCTTCCTCAACAGGGGTGAGTCGATTTTTTTGTATGATAGGGCGATAATCTCTTATCGCTAAAGGGAGACTGTCTGACTATCGCATGACGAGCACATTTCGGTTTGTGCAGCGTGACTGCACTTTGGAGGCAGAGGAAGGTGTGATTAGTTTGTTTTCTTCTTTTTTTTTAATGCAGGCTGATAAAGCAAAGGGAGGTCTGCCTACCATCCTGGACCACATTATTGCCTCTGTGGTAGAAAACAAGAAAGCAGAGGGTCGCCGTGTCTTGGGGTCGCTGGAGGGCAGCGAACCAGTCAGTGTTACACGTAGAGAAGGGGTAATGGGCCTGAGTGTGCTCGATCCCCACACGTCCCACACGTGGCTATGTGATGGCCGTCTCCTGTGCCTGCAGGACCCCAGCAACAGCAACAACTGGAAGATATTCCGCGAGTGCTGGAAACAGGGCCAGGTAAGCAGGAGATGTTTCTGTCATCACTTTTAGGTAATCCAGGTCCAGAACTTGCAGAGGTCTGTCAATGTCTGAAGACAGATCTCACATTTGGGCTTCGGTCCTTGAGTGGATTTCGCACACGAGGATCGGGTTTAGTATTAAAGCACCGATTCAGTACTTTTAAAAAGTGTTTCAGCACCAGAGGATGGGGTTCGGTACTTGAAAGAGGACATTCAGAACACGAGGATGGGGCTCAGTACTTACTGATCGGGTTCAGCATTTGAGGATGGGGTTCGGTACTTGAGGATGGGATAACACTTGAGGACAGGATCTAGTTCTCGACCAGTTGAGTGCAGTGTAGAGCTTCGGCATTTCAGAAAGGGAGCCAGGACTTGTGGAGGTGGTTTAAAGAACCCCGAATAGCAGTTCAGTACTCAGGAAAGGGATCAGCACTCAAGAATTGTTGTCTCTCTTTAGCCGGTGCTGGTGTCAGGCATCCACAAAAAGCTTAAGAGTGATCTGTGGATGCCAGATGCCTTCAGCGAGGAGTTTGGAGATCAGGATGTCGACCTGGTCAACTGCAGGAACTGCGCAATCATCTCTGACGTCAAGGTCCGAGACTTCTGGGACGGCTTCCAGGTCATCTCCAGTAAGTGTGCGCCCTGAAGCAGATCCTTGGGTGTTATCCTTCATATAAACCAAGCTTAGTCTTTTACGCAGGGTCCCGTAGTCTGATTAGTTTAATAAAGTGATGAAATTTTTGCTGGAGAGGCATCATCATATTTTCTTTAAAGTTATAGAATGTTTTTGGATAGATTTTTTGAGCTATGTACGCATGGATTCCGCAGAACGATTGCGAGGGGTTGATGGACAAGCGATGGTATTGAAACTCAAAGACTGGCCTCCTGGGGAAGATTTCCGAGACATGATGCCTACGCGGTAAGCTAACCGTGACTCTGCTGTGATTTAACTGATGGGATTTTTACCTTCACCAGTTTTGAGACTGGTCATGTGTGTGTCTCTGTGACCATGATAACTCGAAAAATAATGTACAGATTTTTACAAAAGTTTTACCAAACGTGGGTCTTGGGCCAACAAAGAACTGATTGGTTGAACTTTTGGTTTGATTCCGATCTGGATCCAGGGTGGATTTGAAAGATATTTTAATGCTGAGCATTCGGCAAGGAGGTGGAAGTAACCCAGAAGACGTGCCAGAAGAAAAAAAACAAAAATAATTGTGAAAACTGGCCTACATCATTTGTCACTATAACCACATAAAAATGAGATTGCACTACCTTGGGGGAGGTTTGCACACTCTGAGGTCTTTTCTAGTTTATTTTTTTAGTTTAACCCTGGATCATTGTCTTCCGCCTTCAGGTTTGATGACCTTATGGAAAACCTTCCTCTGCCCGAGTATACAAAGAGAGACGGGCGACTAAACCTGGCATCCCGTCTTCCGAATTTTTTTGTACGGCCAGATCTTGGTCCCAAAATGTACAACGCTTATGGTAGGGCAAAGGATTTTTAAATTTTCTTTTATTTTTATTATCCTTTAGATGTACTGTTGGATTAGTTTTACTGGATTTATGGCTTGGGTTATTTATGATCTTTCTTTCCTTTTTCATTTTTTTTTTTTAGGTTTGATATCAACAGAGGACAGGAAGGTCGGCACAACTAACCTGCATCTGGATGTGTCCGATGCCGTTAACGTGATGGTGTACGTGGGCATACCCGAGGGAAACGATGATCATGAAAAGGGTAAGTACTCCGGCTGTGACTGTGAGCGTGTGGTGGTTGTGATGGTTATTTATAATTTTTTTTAGAAATGATTTTTAAATACATTTTATGAGCTCTGTTTATTTTTGGTGAGTGTGCCAGGTCTAATGGTCAGCAGAATGTGCTTGAGTTTCAGCCAGTATTTTTCAAGCCCGAGTACACTACAAACACCTTTTTTCCTGCAAACACCCCCCCCCCCTCCCCGCGTGTTCTGTGTTTTTTGTTTGTGAGTTGAAATTATTTCTCGTGTCTTGAAATTAATTAATTTATTTTTGACCTCAACCCAGCTTTTGTCTTTGTTGTCCCTCCTTTGTTAATCTGTACAATATCGTATTGTTATTCTAAACTATTCCCTACAGTCCTGGGCCCCAACCTTCGTACGTGCATTACTGTTAGTTGGATAGGATTTGAAATGATTCTGGATTTGTTTGACTGAACACTGTTTTTGAACTTATTTCAGTGCGTCTGTAAGATTATTACAGATAATTTAATCAAAATAAATGAATGGGACAAAAAATATATTTTTACAATCGATCACTTATGATATACTGATTTAGCCTAGCATGGAGTCGTGCATCATTGCCACACAGTTGCTGCACTTCTGATTGTTTCTTGAAAATAAGATAAAAGAAAAACTCTTTCCTGGGCAATACCCCACAGCCAGAGCGCCATATTGGTATGATGACGTTTTTGAGCTGGTGCATGGAATACGAATTCCAGATGGCATCGTTAAAATTGGCGGTGATCTGTGGTGGCATTTTTGAGTTAGCGTGCGGAATGCAACTGTGGACAGACGGGCAGACGTCGCGGGTGACTCGGTTTGCGCGAGGGGTTACGAAAAAAAGTCAGTGTCAAATTTTGTTGCAGAGAACTGGCCGGCAAGTGTTCGCGGTTATCATGGTGCAGAATCTTAATTGGGAGTTTTGATTACCTGATTCTGTAGCCACGCTGAGCTGCACATGCTGTACTACGTACATCTAAACAAGAACAAAAGCTTATGGCATCCACTCCAGGCCTCGGGTACGTTCTTATTTGCTGATAACGGATTTGTTGCTCACATAAATTGAAGCAGGAATCGTCCCTGACGGACTCGTTCTCGCTGTACTTCGCAAACTTTCGGCTGCGCTCAATTCAACTAGCCCACTTTATTGGCATGTGTTAGTTTTATCGTTAGTTTGGATCTCCTGAGCGACGTACGAAGGACAGGGCCCTGGTCTCTGTGTTGTCAAGCTCTCCTGCAAAACCACTGAATGCTCATTTGGAATTTGGAATACTCCAACATTACGGGACCTGGTTAGCGTTACTCAGGCAGCCCCTGTTGATATCGGGATGCTAATTATAAGTGGCAGGAGTCAGATAGCTTAGCGTCTAACTGCAGATTATTTAGCTACGAAGCATTTTAAAGTTGCAATGACGTGTAGATCAAGAGCATCCCGATAGTCGCCTCCTGGTGGCTCTTGGCTCAGGTGTTCAGGGTCTTGCTTCTTTTGATTGTGGCACCATTTCTCATTCACAGAAGCAGACCCAGCTGGATACAAAGGTCTGTGCATTTTTTTTTAAACATTTTTTCCCTAATAGGCATGATTAAGACTAACCTTCCTGTCATTCCTTCTTTTTTCCTCTTCTCCCCCCCCCCTCCATGCTCTGTTGTGTAGCAGCTAGAAAAAAAATGCTGAAACAAATCAGAACCAGTGTTCAGTATTCCTAAAATTACATCCTTGATATATTTTGATCTCAGTCACAGATCAACGATTTACAGTTTTTGTTTGTCTCTTAAATAAAAAAAGAAGCAATGACTAAGTGTACAGTGTGTGTGTGTGTGTGTGTGTGTGTGTGGGAGCTCGTACCTGTGTGCGTGTCTGTGATTTGATCTAAATGTCACATGGTGTCTTGTGCCACTTGATGGAGGGACAGTTTTTATGTTGTATGGGCGTTTTAATTTTACTTATTTATTTTGAAAGGCGCCCCGAGAATTGCAGTGTGAGGTAGATAACACACGGGTCCTCTCTTCGAAGGTGGTCCGTCAAACCTGGGATTTTACACACATTACGAGTTTAGGTTACGACAGAAAAAAAAAGGGGGAAAAAACATTCCTTAAGGTTCTTTTTCACATTTGGTATTATGAAATTTTGGGACAGGGTGATGCCCATGACAAAATACTGTGTGTCATGTGATGAAAAACGTATATAGTTTTATTTTTATCCCAAAGCACTCTCTTCACGGCGATTAATCACTGTTTTTTGGATACTTTATTTGGGATGCGGCCGCCATTGTTCCGAATGACAGGCTGCTAGGCTTCCGAGGGTGTACCTCACCTCTTGGTGCTTCGGGGGTCCTTCCCCTGCCACCCTGAAGGATAAGCGCTATAGGTTTGGGTACAGGTGCTGCTAAATTCTGGTTAGTAGCTGAATATTCTTATTTTTGTAATTATTTAATCCCAGGAGGAAAAATTTGGGCTCTGCATCGAATCCATCCGAAGCAGTGAGCATCCAAGTGGGGCGCAGTTGTGGATTAAAGGACCCGTTTATGTGGTTATTGCCTTGTTTTCTTTTTTAAAAGATATGTTTATTTCTCAGTAACTAAGCAAAGAAAATCGCACTTGGGGTTAATGCGCTATCCCTTCGCACAGCTGGGTTGTTTGTACTAGGAGCTGATAGATGCTGGTAACGAAGAGACACTGTGTTCAGGGACAGCAGTGTTTATAAAGCGAGACGATAGAGATACCACGCAGCTGTAGTTAAATAGTTATGCAAAAAAAACCATATATATATGCACAAACCAGACCAAGGGCTCTCTCTCTCTCTCTCTCTCTCTGTCTCTGTCTCTCTCTCTGTCTCTGTCTCTCTCTCTCTCTCTCTCTCTCTGCTCCCCCACTTCTCTCTCACTATCATGTGACTGCATCAAGTAGGTCAGCTCTGCACTGCCTTAAAAACATACACAGGCAACATGGCTCTGTCTGCTTGCTTTCTCCTGAGAGAATGATGTCATACTCTAACAGCTCCTCCTTATCTCATCCCTTGGTCCGTCGGTTATGTTGAGTCGGTGGGGTGCAGGTTTTCAAAGGCATAACGTTACAATGCAGCTTTGGATGTTTGGTACTGTTGGCTGGGTGAATACTGTCTGCTCTTCGCTCATTTCTTCTGTCTGGATTCATTTATTTTCTCTTAAGTGTATCGTGTGGATTTAAATTTTTGTTTTGTTTTGTTTGTGTATTTAGCTGATAGTTTTCAGCAGGATCATAGTTTTCCATTAAAGCCACATTTCACATGAGCAGTCCAGTAATCATCGCTATCTTTTCTGAAGTCATTGTTGTTCATGATTGTATTTAACGTTGATCTCATGCCTCAGATTAAGCCTCTCCTGGATTTAATAAGGCTCCCATGATTAAATCAGCGTTAGAGTAATTTAGTTAAGCACTTAATTTGTGTCTGTGGTGCGGGTGAGGTGGGGTGGGATCCAGGGAATGGCCCCTCTGTGCTGGTGAAGAAAAGCAAATGAAAATTCCTCCAGCGTCCTGACAGACAGCTCAGTTAGACTTGAGACAGTTTTCTCTGTGGGTTCGTGTCGGTGCACTGACCACCCCTCTCCTTTCTGACTGCAGAGGTGTCCATCACCATCGAGGAGGGCGACGTGGACGAGATGACGAAGAGGAGGGTGTACGAGGGGAAGGAGAAGCCGGGAGCACTCTGGCACATATACGCCGCGAAAGACGCGGAGAAAATCCGCGAGCTCTTACGCAAGGTAAGGCATGACCGCAGGGACGTGGCAGAAAAATGGTAGATAAAGATGACAGATGGTAACTTTTTTTGGTTTTAAAAGGTCAGAACAGGTCTGTCTGAGAGCCGTAATCGGAGCTGGGAGGTGGGCGGGGCAAGTGACGGAATGAATGCTTGCAAATGAGAACTGAGATGATTTTATAGCGACCAGTGTGTGCAAGGTGCACGTACTTTTCATTCGCTCACGGATATGAAAATTATCCATCGTTCTTCTAGTTTTTTTGCATACGTCTTCCAGTTAGTGACTCGCTGTACTTCTCTAGTGCAGTGCCAGTGTTTTTGACCAGCTCGGCGGCATGGTGGTTAGCACATTCGCCACAGAGCGAGAATCTTGTACGGATATGACGACTTTGCAGTATGACCTAAACGTTACATCCTGACACCTTCAGACAGGTTCACGATAATGATGTTTAACATGCTATGAAATAATGTTCAAGGGCAAAAGATCATAACACCACGTGCAGACTGCTTCTGGAAGGGGCGCGCTTCCAGTCACTCTGGTGCATTAAATGGTCGCTCAGCTCTAATGAACATCACTGGTAACCCGGTGTTCAACTGTCGCCTTGGCGACTGAGAGTATAGATGGATTTGATTGATGTAACGGAAGTATTCACTGCTGATTGTTAGCATGACTGGCAGCTGTAAAAACAAGCGAATGCTGTGAAGCAGCTGTGCAGGTTTTGCCATCCATAGTACCGTCAGATACGGAAAGTTTTCTTCGGTACGTTTCAGGCGTTTCACCAATCAACCAGCAAGATTTGTGTGGGGGTGGGGCATGTGGAAGGAAAAGGACACACTGTTGTAGTCTGAGTATTGTTCCATTCATCACGCACCTGCTCTTCTGACGCTGACGAAGCGTTCCGCTGTGTTGTGTTTAAGGTGGGAGAGGAGCAGGGTCAGGAGAACCCTCCAGATCACGACCCCATCCACGACCAGAGCTGGTATCTGGACCAGGTGTTGCGCCGACGCCTGTATGAAGAGTACGGAGTTCAGGGCTGGTCCATCATCCAGTTCCTGGGAGACGCCGTGTTTATTCCAGCCGGAGCGCCCCATCAGGTGAGCGTTCGACACGTGCTTTACAGTGAAAAATCCCACGTGAAGTTAGAAAATATGTCCTTTTTGGTAGACAACACGGACATGATACTATCAGTAATCATTCCATTTGGTTCCATTTGGCCGTGTACCTTTTGTTCAAAGGAACCTTTTTTTTCTTTTTTTAAACAAAAGTTCCAAACGGTGTAAACACAGTGACGTGAGAGTGGGGAGGGGAGTGTGCTTGAGATGAAAATATTAAAGGTTTTATAAAAATAGAAGCCTTGTGATGGGTCAGATCCAGAATTTCACTATTTAAATGTAGTAACTGCCTTTTGAATACGTTTACATTTATGGCATTGGACAGGCGCTCCTACCCAGAGCGACTTACATTTCTTTATACAAATGAGCAGTCGGGTGTGAAGGGTTTTGCTCGAGGGCCAGCAGTGGCAGCTTGGTGGTAATGAGACTTGAACCACCAACCTTATGATCACATGCCCAGAGTCTTAACCACTGAGCCACCACTGAGTGCATAGTGCTCTTTCTGTAGTATTATCCACCTCCCAAACAGGGTATGTCATGGTTACTGCTTCTAAAATCCTGGAGATTCATTAACGTGCTGGCGAAGGTTCAGAAGATGCTGTAATGATCTCATTTTAGTTTGTGTTCCTTGGGAGTATATACTAAAACTGTTATTCACCTACGGCTAGGTGGATATCGACCTTCTCTGTAAGGGGCTATCCAGCAATATCTGCCTCACCTCAACAAAATAAGTGTTTATATAACCTCTCCCAAAAGTTTGTTCTACATCCTGGTCTTTCTAACTCTCTGGGATTGAGTGCTTTTCAGGACCATGTTCCCCCGTTCCGGCCTTCTGTATGATTTCATACAACTGGGATTTAGAACTTTACTTTAGGACTTTACCAAAGTTCATCATATGAAAACGCTACGTTATTTTAACACAGTGTTTAAAAATATCTTAAATAATTGCTTCTTATTAAGAAACGTTAACCAAAGTAATATGTAGGTTGATGCAGAATAGGAAAATGTTTATCACTCGCTTTCTCTTTCTCTCTCTCTCATGGGGAAAAACATCACATCATGAACCCAATGTTAAATCATAGCATGCCTAATATTAATTCACTCTCTCATTTGCCAATCCGCTTGATCCCACTCGGGTTGTTGGGAGACACCCAGACCATCGCAGGGCAACTCAAGCATAACCACCTTCACCTAGCGGCGATTTGGATTTAGCCTAAATTGCATGCCATTGTGCTGTGGGAGGAAACCAGGGTACCCGAGGAAACCCACGTAAGCCTGAGGAGAACATGTCAGCTCCGTGCAGAAACTCCCGGTCCCTCTTGCTGAGAGGTGGAACGTGCTGACGACTTCACCGCGGTCCCCTTTTGCATGATATTTAGTCAAAATTAAAGAAATGCTGTTTGTGGGCAGCAATCAAATATGTAGGAAGAGACAGCAGAGGGGTCATGTGAGATGTAATGTTTATGGGCCGTTTTCAGAAAAATGTGCACGGTGAGGACATTTTTTTTTGAAGTAAGACAGCCTTTTTATTTATTAAGTTGAAAACAATGACTAAACATATAGCAACCTATAACCTATATAACCTATAGTCTCCGTAGGAAATGTTATCTACTAAAGTGTAGAATGTCCTCACCGTTACCAAGGGTAAAAATGACCAAAATGAAGGCGTGTCATTTCCCTGTGATCCTCAAGTCTGTCTGTCTTCAGAAAATGTCCTCACCCTTCCTGTGTCCCAGAGTTTAGATGCAGGAGGTCGCCATGTCCAATCTGTTTTCTGAGGAGTCTCACAGAACATAAAGGGTGTGAGAATCGCTGAAGGAAAAAACAAAAAACGCCAAGAGGAACAGTGTGATGTCAGAAATGGATTTTACAGCATTTCATAACATGGTGTGTTTGTGTCCAGGTGCACAATCTGTACAGCTGCATTAAAGTAGCGGAGGATTTCGTCTCGCCCGAACACGTCAAGCACTGCTTCAGACTGACGCAGGAGTTCCGCCATCTTTCCACCACACACACTAACCACGAGGACAAGCTACAGGTGTGTGTGTGTGTGTGTGTGAACGCTTCTAAGATTCTCTAAAAACCCTTTTCCATGTCATTGTACCTTTTTTGGGAATATTAAGGACTTAAACAACTATTTATTACAGTTATGTTTTTGTTAACAAGTCTGTGTTTTATGTCTGACTCTTCCAGGTGAAGAACATCATCTATCACGCTGTCAAGGACGCCGTGGGAACGCTGAAAGCTCACGAGGCGAAGCTGGTCCGTTCGTAGTTCCACTTGGGTGCAGAGAGACTGGGTATCAGTTCAACAGGCATTTAAGATGAGTTTGTGCCGTTGTGCTCACAGAACACGCTCCTGACACGCTTCGAGACATCGTTCGGCTTCAGGCTCGGATGAAGGACGCGCTTCGTCAGTGTTACAAGCACCATCGTCTAGGTTTTTTTTTTTCCCCCTTTGTATCTAAAACGTGTCTGTCTGTTTGTTTTTTTTCTAAATGTGGAACATTTGTTGGACTGTTTATAAAGAAGCCGAAGGATCTTTTTTAAAAAAAGAAAGAAAATAAACACGGATCAGCTTCTCCTGAGTAAATGTGAGCAGTGGGTTTCCTTTTAGCCAACAGTAACGGTTTGTTTTCTTCAGCCCTGTAAGCAAAAGAGATGAAACAATGTTTAAAAAAAAAAAAAGAGAGAAGAAGAAAGATTCCTTCCACACTCTGCTTAAGATGGACATAAGTTTTGAATGGAACTAGACCAAAGTTTTGTATTTTTAGTTTTTAATTTCAGATAAATTGAAATCATCTTGGTCTTATTTCCTTTTTTTTTTTATAGGCCTTTAGGCAATTTGATTCACTGATGAGCGCTAGGCTGGCATTAAGAAATGTTTGTTGAAATATTAAGAATTCCAGTTATGAATTACTGGTCATTAATATGTATCAATATGTATTGATCTTAGCTGTGTGTATGATTTTTCAGAATAAAGTTTACAAAAAAAATTTGAGATTATCTTAATTCCCCCCCCCCTTATTTTTACTGTGCACTCACATTTCCTGGGTATTTATTCACGACTTTAAAAAAATATAAATAAAAACCATAACACCAGCAACCGATCTTGGTGCCATCCTGGACAATTCAAAACAAGTCTGTTGGCTCATCAGGCCGGAGCTTATCCCTGGGTTCTGTAGCATGAAGCAACCAGGATGGGACCATCGCAAGTTACCTTCCTAGTGTTTTTTTCTGGAACCCATTTTTACTGCTGGGTAGACAGAAGCACACTTGTGGTTAAGATCTTGCATGCTCAGAGTAGAACCGCTGCTCCTCCGCGTTGAGAGGGGCTTGGGCATCCGATTAAATGTTCCAGTTAGAATGCCTCCGGAACGCGTACCTGGTGTGGGGTTTCAGGCATGTCCAACTGGAAGGTCGACCCAGAACATGCTGGAGGGATTATGTCTCCCGGCTGGTCTGGGAACGCCTTGTGTTCCCCTGGAAGAGCTGGAGGAAGTCGCTCAGGAGTGCCATGTCTGGACCTCCCTGCTGAGGCTGCTGCTCCCAGCGACCCGACCCTGGATTAATCGGAAGGAGATGATGATGATTGTTTTCCTCCCACAGTGCCGAGCATTAGGCACATTGGCTGTTCCACATCGCCCTAGGTGTGAGTGAACGGTTGTGCATATGTATATATATATTGTGTGTGTGTGTTGCCCTAGGATGGTCTGGCAAGCTGTTCAGGGTGTACCCCGCCTTCCTCCAGAGTCAGCTGAGGTAGGCTCCTTAGTAGGACCCTATTCTGTGAATTAACAAGCAGTTAATAGCCATGTTAAATTTTTGATGCTATTCCTTCCCATAAGGACAAATTGATTTTAAATAAAGGTTGGCCCTTTAAAAAATGCGGCTGGATCTCAATCTACTTCCTGGTTTATATAGAGTGCACTACGCAGAGCGCGCAAGCCGTTATTGGACACCCTACGTAGTGCACTTGTATAGGGCAGAGGGAGTTATTTATGACGCAGGTGGACATTCTGCTGTGTATCAGATCCCAGGGAGCAGGGAAGATGTTGGTGTAATGAGGGAAAGGTAACCGCGACTGATTCGAGGCGGTGTTGTGATTTTCGGAGGTGGGAATGCTGGTGATGAAGTGATTTTTGGGGGATACGTGAAACTTCCAGAAGCGGTTCTCATCATGGTGTCGTGGATCATTTCCAGGATGGTGGTGTGAGTAATGCTGTGTTCACTGCCATGTCTGCTCTCCTGCAGCCTCCTCTTCATTCCTGAAGCCTTAATACAGTTCAACAGATAAACACATAAACACACACACAAACACATAAACACACATATAAACACCTTTATTAATTAGTTTGGTGTAATATCGGTGTTTCTTTCCTCTGAACGGTTAGCGGGATGCTAATAAACGGAAGGCGCCTGTTTTGCTTGTCATCGTGTAATTTAATTGGCTAGCTCAAATATGTGGACAAGAAAAATGAAACTAATCATCAATAAAGAAAAAAAAAACTAAATACCTTTCTTTTGTTTAGCGGCATTACCCAAAATTATGTATATTTATATTTAAAATAAAATTTTTGTTAACTACATTGATTTAATTAGCAATATGGAGATTTTTTAAATTCACATAAAAATTTATTTTGCTCTATTTCCTCTTTTTTAATAATGTGTACTATATATTTATTAATCTTTGCTCTTTCAGTTAAAAAAAATTATTGAATGGATATAACAGAAAATATGAAATGTCTGTCTGTCTATCCAACCATCTATCCGTCTGTTTGTCTGTCTGTCTGTCTGTCTGTCTGTTTATCTATGTATCTGTCTATCTATCTGTCTGTCTGTCTGTCTATCTATGTATCTATCCGTCTGTCTGTCTGTCTGTCTGTCTGTCTGTCTATCTATCCATTTGTCTGTCTATCTGTGTCTGTTTGTATGTCTGTCTTTTGCCGGACCGCTTAATCCTACTCTGGTTGCTGGCAGGCTGGAGCGTTATCTTAACCGGCATTGTGCGAAAGTAGGGTGCACCCTGAACAGCTAGCCAGACCATCGCAGGGCCAGCACACACAAAACCAGGGTTAAAGAGGATCCTGAGTTTACCCCCAAATCCCCGTGTGTGTGTATGTGTGTGTGTATGAGATGGTATTGGACCCTGGACGGGACAGCAGATGATCACAAACCGCTCCTCCATAATGAAGGTTTCCGATTTCATTTCATTTCACTTCTCACGTTGTGTTTTTGGCTCGACGTGGATAAGTGGACGAAGCCCCGAGTCAGGTGCTTGCAGTAACGTGGCTGAGAATGAGTCATGCAGTTTTCCTCTCGGGCGGAATCTCGGAGATGATCTGGAACAGAGTCATGTGATTAAGGTGTACCTGTCTGAGAAGAAGCAGAAAATCTGCCTGGCCGTTACCACACCGGACACCGTGATGTGAGGCGTTACGGTGCCCATGTGATATTCCTTTGAGTTCTCCATGTCCTTCAGCATCTGCAAAACATGCAGATGTCCGTGGTGCCCTGTGACGGACTCTTGTATATCCACTTCACTCTTAATGACGGGCTCTGGTTTCACCGAGACCCTGATTAGGATAAAGTACTTATAGGATATGAAGAAATAAATAATGTAATAGCTACTAATACAGGAAGCTACTAATACAGGAACGTCTATAAAGGGGACTAAAAATCATTATCCCGAGTGAATAATACCTGAATCAGTACCAAGGACATTAGTTAGTCATCGTCACTACATACACACACACACACACACACACACTAAAATGGCGTCAAGGTTGTTTTTCTTTAAAATAGACTAAACGAATAGACAAAAAAAGACGCTAATAGCTTGACGTTCTTTCTCGGGAAGAAATCAGGGCGAGTCGTTTTTAATTACCAGGCTCGCACGACTGGGTGATAAGAAGAGAATTCATTCATTCGTTTACCAAACCGTCGGGTTTCTGGTGATCCGGCTGCAATATCTGTCACCCCGTTGATCGTTAGGGTTGATTCGGCTGATCTGGCTGGCTAGGCGGGGGTCTCCTTCCTCCTGTTAGGGTCACGGTAAGGCTGGAGCCTACTGACGCCGACTCTGGGCGAATGTCTGGTACTCCCTGAACAACTCATCAGTCCATTGCAGGGCCAGTGCACGTATCCATTCATTCTAACTCACACGTAGGGGCAATTCTTTTTCTTCGTTGACCGTTCTGAGTAGAGAGACTGTGCATGAGAAACCCAGCTGATTAGCGCTTTGTGTAATTAAATGATTTTCTTCATATTCATGACCGTAAACTGCGTTCACGTTCACTGAGACGGTTTGAAACGGTTATCTCCTCAAAATAAGTTCATTTGTTCATTTTCTAAGATGCTTAATCCTAATTAGTGTCGCGGGGAGGCTGGCGCCCATCTCGGCTGACTCGAGGGCAGGGTACCCCCTGAACAGCTCACCAGGCCATCACAGCTCAAAATAAGTTCTGTTAATGATTACACAGTAACACTGAAAGGGGATACGGATTGCGTTGCGTCTGCAGAGAATAATCACTGTCTTTTGGATGGAGGTGCTGTACTCTTGGAGAGGAGCGAGCAGCAAGGCATTATGGGAGTGTGCCTAGCTTAAATAGGACAGAAAGCATGTGTTCAGCCAAATGCAGTTTCATGGCAGTGGATCTGACCCACTCTTTCTCGTTTCACGGGGGAATACACATGCTCACAGCTTGTTCTCTGTGAGTAGGTGAGGACTGTGCCATACTTCAGTGACCTTTGTCGCTGCATAGAGGTTCAGATCCTGTGACATCAGCACAAAACAGAATCCAGGATTTGTGTGTGAGAGAGAGGGGGAGAGAGAGAGAGAGAGAGAGAGAGAGAGACTCCTTTAGTGAGACTGACTGGCACAGAGGCCACGCCTCCTTTAGTGAGACTGACTTGCACAGAGGCCACGCCTCCTTTAGTGAGACTGACTTGCACAGAGGCCACGCCTCCTTTAGTGAGTGACTGGCACAGGGGCCACGCCTCCTTTAGTGAGACTCAATGGCACAGGGGCCACGCCTCCTTTAATGAGACTGAGTGGCATAGAGGCCACGCCTTGTTTAGTGAGACTGACTGGCACAGGGGCCACGCCTCCTTATGTGAGACTGACTTACACAGGGCCACACCTCCTTTCCTGGTTGGTGGAATGAATTTACTGGAACACACAATATATCTGTCCTGAACTAATAATTAAATGTTCTCTCTCTCTGTCTCTCTTTCTGTCTGTCTCTCTCTCTCTCTCTCTCTCTCTCTCTCTCTCTCTCACAGCCTGGCCTTTGGAACCCTCTACCCAGCCTATGCCTCTTATAAGGCAGTCAAGACGAAAAATGTTAAGGAATATGTGAGTGTCCTGTCTTCTGTTTGTTGACCAAGTTCATTGAGAGATCTGTTCATCTGTAACAGAATCATTTGCTGCTCATTGGTTTGAAACCACATGGATTTTAATATCGTGCCCCAGTGCACGAACTGGCAGTGATGAACTCGCAGAGCTGCTTAAGGTTTCACTCTGTTATCATCAGATCAGGGGGTTAAAGTGAGAGAAAGAGAGGATAATTAGCTATGTTCGCTAATCCCCTCTTCAGTTATCCTTCTGTTGATTAGTGCGACACTAAGCAACCGTGATGTCTCTCTGTTCACATGCTTTTCTCCAGTCATGTGAGCTTAGGCATAGTGTGGGAGAAACTGGAGGATTCAAAGTAGGGCTCAGGGTCGGATTGTTGTATTTTTAGATGATATTGCTGTAATAAGGCTTGAAAGTTTGTTAAATGTGAATAAAAGTTCCCTATGTTGGCACCAGACACTGTGATTTTATCCAACATTTGGAATGTTGTGTTCACTTTGTGCAAGGAAGTCGATTCAGAGTCGACTCACTTGAACTGAACAAGTTTGTTTGGGATAATTAACAGACTAATTGAACAATGTGGGCCCCCTCGGGGCGCATCCATGTGTTCCTGGCGTATATGTCAACAACAAGTTGCTGCACTTAATGAGATTTTGTGATTTTTACTATGCCGTGTGTGTGTGTGTGTGTGTGTGTGTGTGTGTGTGTGTGTGTGTGTGTGTGTGTGTGTGTGTGTGTGTGTGT
>JBCNYG010000016.1:14726574-14738943 GCA_039654305.1 Porochilus rendahli | reverse complement strand
GCCCGAGCTGGGAATCGAACCCAGGACCTTCTTGCTGTGAGGCGGACGTGCTAACCACTACGCCACCGTGCCACCCCTGGTATGTGTTTTAGTTTCTGATTTTCAGTGTTAACATTTTTGCCTTCCAGCCTTTTTGTTTTCGTTTACAGTGGATACTTTTTTGTTCCTATGATTTTCTCGGTTTTTGTCTAGTTTGAACCATCCTTTTAATACTGGACCCAGAAAGAACTTTTCTTTGTTAAGTCACTCTGTGACTGATTTTGTTTACTGTGAGTTTTTTGTACCTTTTTCTGACGCTGCCAAGCTTGTTGCTGCGTTTGTCCTTCACTGCTAAATAAATCCCTGAAATTACTCTACCCCTTGCTTCTGTGTCAGTGCCTCTGCAGCTGTATCCTTCTCCACAGCCTAGTAAGCCAGCCAGCCTAGACAGTTACAGACAGTTTCACAAAGAGGAAGTAAAGGAACATTTCTGTCTATCGTTGTATATTCACTTGTACAAAAAGGAAGTATTCTGCAACTAACGGACATGATGCAACACTGATAGTGGTTTCCTGTTACTGTCTCAAAATTATATACCCATACCAGCGCTTAATGCTTAACTTTATCTGAATGCTGCTTGATTATTCTTAATGCAATTTATATCCTCTTACTGCTTGGTTTATTTTTCCCTTTCAGTCCTGTCCCCACCTCATTTTCAGTTATTCTGTTTTAATTTAAGCTCCCGTAAGAACCCGTGCATGCTTCAGGTTTCACTTTCTCTTTCTTTCTTGCATGTCTATGATCTGCTGGTTCTATGCAATCAAGCAGTGTTGACATATCTGAATTCCTAGTTTAAGTAAAACAGACATGCGGACAGATAAAAAACTTATACTTGCATTCTAACTAAATGTGAAGGAACTTTCATAACCAAACCCCAAAAAAACCCATGCAGATGTTCTGCAATACGCATCACAACTTGGAAACCAAGCACTGAAAAAAAGCACTGCGCCGGCACCATATTGGTAGCCCCATGGAGTCTGTGAACGTAGAGGAGCCGACATGCCGAGTAAATCTGCTGTAATCGGTTGTTCCAACCTCGCAGAGAGGGAAAAGAGACAAGGGTTTTTTTTCGAAGTCCTGGCATTTATTAAAAGCCAGGGCGAGCATGCTAAAGAACTCTCCAGAAAAAAGTGAGCTAAGTGGTTCAGCAACCGCCCCAGAGCAGATTTATATATATATATATAAGGCGGCACGGTGGCGTAGTGGTTAGCACGTCCGCCTCACAGCAAGAAGGTCCTCGATTCGATTCCCAGCTCGGGCGTTTCTGTGTGGAGTTTGCATGTTCTCCTCCGGTTACTCCGGTTTCCTCCCACAGTCCAAAAACATGCACAGTAGGCTAATCGGCTGTTCCAAATCACTCCTAGGTGTGAGTGTGAGTGCGAATGGTTGTATGACTGATGGCCCTGTGATGGCCTGGCGAGCTGTCCAGGGTGAACTCCGCCCTCACTCAGAGTCGACTGAGATGGGCACCAGCCTCCCCGCGACCCTAATTAGGAATAAGCGGTTCAGAAATGAATGAATGAATGAATGAATATTCAGGGTAAACTAGATGCTTTAATCTCATCAACAAACAATTTATGAAAGGTAACCTATTGAACACCGACAATCACGGAAGCCTTCTTTTCCCTCTGTAGCCAAACTTCCTGCCAACTTTCCCGCATTTGTTAACATTTCCACACAACTTAGAACTTCCTGTTTGAGCGCAGAGCTTTGTCTGCACAGTTGCATGTAGGTGGTTTTCAGTCCAATGAAGCCAATTGCAATTATTACACGCATGTCTCTCCATCATATAAAATGAATACATTCCCCCATCATACCCCCCCTTAACCTCATCCTCTGAGAAGCTTACCATAATCTTCAACTTGTATGCCTTATCTAAATCTTGTGTAATCTAGCAAGCCACACGTTCTTCTCCTTGAAGCTGTGATAACACTGGATAAGACACACTTCTCTTTCTCCCTCCCGAAATCTGGGGAAAGATTGTTGGATACATGAGATATCTGAGGTCTAGCCCTTAGCCGGGATGTTTTATTGGTCTCTCTCTTTTTCCCTTCTGTCGTTCCCTGGACGCCTCCACTGGCCGCACCTTTATGCTAATGATGGAGGGATAGCACGGAGGGGAGGTGGTGAGTGAAGGTGGGCGAACAGAATAAGAGAGCAAGAGAGAGTTTCCATCAGGCTGCCAGCCAGAGCCAGTGATTAATTCCAGCAGATGCCTGGTATTTGCTTCTGAGTGTGGGGGTGTGAAGATCTCTCTCTCTATCTCTCTCTCTCTCTCTCTCTCTCTCTCTCTCTCTCTCTCTCTCTCTCTTTCTTTCTTTCGCTCACTTTGTCTCTTCCCACCTACCCCCGTCTCCACCCAGGCAAGCTGGCAGGACTTAATTAAATATTAACCAACGGGTGATCGAGCGAGTGAGGACAGACAGAGGCGTGGGTTTCTGCGTAGGTGTGGGGAGAACCAGCTTTTTGTAACAAGGACCGGGAGATACCCCCTCCGCACATGTATTCACACACACACACACTTGCAGAGACACACAGTAATAAGGATTTCACCAGTATGTGGGTTGGAGCAGTGTTATATCACAACAGGTTAAAGCAACTGCCTACGCGGCCCTGGGTGTCTGGATCCCCCCTCCCTTCCCTGTTGGGAAACACCCTCCCACAACCCAGCTTCTGTTTCCTCCTCTATCTATAAGAAACTTATTCATATGAACTTATTTCTCAGTAAAACATGGTTTCGGAAGGAAGTGGGCGGGTTGGCATTGTGTTTGTATGTATATGTGTATAAATACGCTAATATTACAACCTTAGTTAACTGGGAATTCATTGTAGCCACTGATTTGCTCATGCATTCATTCATTGTCAGGTAACAGACTCATAAGGGTCCGGAGCCTATCCTTGGAACACTGGTCACAGGTTGGGAATTCATTCTTGGTGGCTTGCCCATCCATCACAGGGAAGCATGTACGCACAAATTGATACTTATGGGCAGTTTAGAGTTGCAAGTCCACTTTCTAGAATATATTTTTGAAAATCGGTGGAAACCAGAGGAAACCCATACAGACATGAGGAGAACGTGGTAATTATCGAACCACTCTAATTTGAAATTTTATTAGATTTACTATATATAGGAACTAATAAACTGGAAACTCAGTTTAATTGAGCATTCATAATAAAAGATGATTTTAATTTGGAGCCTCAGTATAACCACCTCATGTATTTATCAGTATAACATATCTTCAGTGCCTTAGTGATATTCTTAGACAGCATTACATAAGGGATGTGTGGGCATTTCCCTGGGAAGCCCTGCAATGCAACTATTAACTGATATTACTTTCCTCATCTGGCCCTTTTACAGAGGCTTGTAATTACTAAAAGGACACTTAAGCCGATGTTTCTCATTGCCAAAATGCATTTTGCCCGTGTGTTCCAATCGCAAAATTACACGGGTTAAATCTAAAGGTGCGTAATTAAATCATTGCAAAGAGTGTAATTAAATCACTGCATTTCTCCCCTCCGAAGCAATGGCTCACTGGAAGCCCGTGGGTAATTTCTCCCATTTCAAAGTGTAAGAGAGGCACCGCACTTGCACTGAGTCAGCAAAGGCACATTGATCTGTCCTAAGCAAAGTCCCTGCTCTAAGATCAGTGCTTTTTTTTTGTAGTGCACTTTTTTCTTTTTTCTTTTTTTTCCAGGTTTTTGCAAATGCATGAGGGTGTGTTCTGACTGACGAGGAGGATACCATCATACTGAGCCAGCTACACCCCCCCACAACCCCACCACTCCGCAATTAATCTGATTAAAGGCCCCTCGCCATGTCAGCAACAACATCCTGCAGGCAGTGTTGCCATATTGGTCGGTTTGCCACCCAATGGGTCTATTTTTAATCAAACTGGGCTGTGAAGAATTGCTTTGAATCAAGCTTCAATTGCTTGAACCTTTGTTCCCGGTTTGGTTTACCTAATAAACTAACTCCATGGATACTTGTTTAAATATACATTGGCTGCACTGATTTACAGATTGAGGTATATAGATCCAGAAATACGTAAATTGGTGTAACAAAATCGGAATGCAGTTTGTATCGAAGGAGAATTCAGTGTAGATGTGATTTAGTTACTTTAATTATTGTGCTGGCTTGCAGTAAATTAGGAAAGAGGTTATACATCAATGACTGGCATGCGGGAAGTTGATCCAAACTGGCAACCCTGCCTGCAGTGCCAGTTTAGCCATGAAGGTGCTGCATGATTACACAACCAGTGGAACGCCTCTACCATGTTATATTGCACTCTATAACTTGATAAGGAAAAAGATGTTGACAACAACAACAATCATCATTATCATCACATAAGCATAAATTCATCATTTTTTAAAAAAACATGCAGCTGTAGCCCATGAATAAATAAAAGTAGGCAGTTTTCATTTTTTATGATGATGATGATGATGATGATATAATTATAATAATAACAACAATAATAATAACAAATATTATGATTATTATTGTTGTTCTTATTGTTATTATTATTATTATTATCATTGTCATTACTATTATTATTATTATTATTATTATTATTATTATTATTATTATTATTATTCCCCCAAATTTCTTTGCCCCAAAAAGTCCTAAATCCAATAAAGAGTTCATGCAATTAAATCACCTTGGACTTCAGTATTTCCTTGAACTTGAGTATTTAAACATTTTAAACAGTTCAAAGAAAAAAGAAAAGATTATTTATACTTTTGTGCAGCTGGGTAAAGTGTGCCTGTCTCCTCACTAATCTGGTTTGAAATCGGGGACTTCACAGAAACCGCTGGAAGATATTATTCCGAACAGTAACATCTGTACGCAGTGAGCGTTCGGGGTTGTGCGTGTTTTCACTAATAAACTCTGTAGCTGTAACGCGCCATGCAAGTAACCGCAATTAGCCCAGAAGACGTTGGCTGTGTCCCAAACTGACAGTTATACCACCCGGGTTAGGAATACTGAGCGCTTCTGAATGCGGGTATGATGTTTACACTCGATTTCTTCTGCGTGCACAGCATTACCGGCGGAGCGGAATCCTGTGGAGCGATAAATAAAAGAAGGAACCTGGGTTAATTGTTGCATTAAAATAAAGCACGGGTAGAAATTAAAAAGGGAGGAAAGTTGTCCCGGGATCGAGCTCCATAAAATACTGCTGACATGAGTTATTGCGCTGGACTTCAGCTGCAGTCCAAACCCTTTCCCTCTCTCAATCTCTCTGTCTCTCGGTCTCTTTCTGTCTCTTGCTCTCTGGCAGAGCGACACCAGGAAACTCCAAAAAAGGACAGGGAAGTGGAAACCCACCGGAATAGCTCCTTATGTAGTCATGACCCTATATGGCATGGCGGAGCGGGGTCTTCCGGCCGGCGCGCAACAGGGAAACCCGAATATTAAGCGAGCGCGTCTTGCTTTCCGAATTTAACTCGAGCGATTTTGCAGCGAAGAAGAAACAGACACTTTTTTCCCCCCTTCTCGGGTAACTGCACAGATATTAAGGTCCAAATGCTGCCCGCTGTGCTTCTTTTTCGCTCTGGGCGAGCGTCATGTGTCCTCGGCTGCGGTGCCTAAATATGGGCTTCCTCCAGTCCATATATGGACATCTACGTCACGAGGGAGTGTATATAAAGGACTAGGGAACCTCGGGCGCGGAGGAAAGAGCGCTGAGAGCCCAAGCGACTCAACGGCAGATAGACAGACACATAGACAGCTGATAGACTGGTGTCATAGAGCGATCTAGTCTCTAAATACAGTTTATAACAACAACAAAGTAGAATAATAATAATAACAACAACAACAGAAGCAGAGCGTCCTCAAGACACAGGGTGGTGTGAAGAGTCCATGTTAAAAGCAACAAACCCAGTTTTTTTCTTACTGTTTTTGGGTTGTGATTATTAAGAGGGACTCTGAATCATCCGATTTGAGGCGGGGAAAAGAAAAAAAAGTGGATTTTCATACCTTTTTGGACAAAACAAAAAAGGGAGCAAGATACAGTGAAGAAGGTCAAGCCTGAGAGAAGAAGAGGCAACACAGCATCCTCACTGTTCCTGTCCCAGAGGGGCAACCTGCTGATCTGTCAGTGCACGCGCTACTCTGCCCCTCACACACACACGCACACACACACACGCGCTCCAAAGAGAGATGGCTGCAGCCAAGACGGAGCTCCTACCTGCTCTGCAGATCTCCGACCACCTGAGCTTCCCTCACTCCCCCATGGATAACTACCCCAAGCTGGAGGAGATGATCATGCTCAATTCTGCGGGGATCCTGAACGCCTCCGCACCCGAGGGCGCCGGCTTCGGCTCTGGGGAACCCGGCGAGCAGTATGACCACCTGAGTGGAGGTAAGAGCTCTCCGACTGAATCCACTGTGCTGTGTGATCAAATGTGTTATTTATTGCAAAAAAGGAGAAGAAGTGGAATTGCTTCATATAAGCTGAATGCCAGGGAAGTTGCCATTTCATTATAAACCAAATCTTTATACTAATGAATTATTCAGTACTGATTGGAATATTCATCACATAGCCTATATTCTAGTGATCTGTCTATCAAGGAATTTTAAATAACTAATAATCCTTATATGAGGCATTAAGGCATCAGATGTGCAGTGCAATCAGCTATCTAAAACATGCAGGTTCATGTAAATGATTTTATTTTTGCACCAGGCTGAACTGCAGCTTGATTAAATTATCAGCTGCTTTTAGCTATGTAATGGAATTGAAGAGCTGCTAGAGAGAGAGAGAGAAAGAGAGAGAGTGAGAGATAGAGAGAGAGAGAGAGCATAGGCTAAATGCAAATGGCTTAGCTTGTGCTGGGTCTAGTGCTTTCTCTCAGGGAGCTCAGTAAATGTGTGTATGTGGGGGTGAGCTCAGCAGCACACGTGTGTGTATGTGTTTAATATGGGGGGATCCTTCGGTTCCTCCATCAGCACCTGCTGCTTTGTCTGAGAGAGTTGGGAAACACAGGCTCCGCTTCCAGCGGGGTCTCCCATCTCAAACACCTCAGGGATCTTTTAATGTGCATTAATGTGTCTCAGAGCAACCAAGAGGGAAACACTCATCCGGAACAAGGTTCTCAACTTTCTCCCCTTTTTGTTGTTGTTGTCTGTGTAGATACTCTTCCTGAAATTGCCCTGAGCTGTGAGAAGTCCCTGGCTGAGCAGAGTTACGCCCCTCAGCGGCTGCCCCCCATCTCCTACACCGGCCGCTTCACCCTCGAACCTGCCAACTGTAGCAACAGCCTGTGGGCAGAGCCTCTGTTCAGCCTGGTCAGCGGATTGGTTGGTGTCAACCCACCCACCACTTGTATCACATCTTCAAGCTCCCAAGTTACCTCCTCGCATGCTTCAACTTCAAACTCGTCCTCCTCTTCCTCTTCTTCAACATCACCCTCGTCAACATCCAGCCCCAGCCTGAGCTGTTCGGTGCACCAAAGTGAGCCCAACCCCATTTATTCTGCCGCTCCAACCTACTCCAGTGCCAGCCCAGATATCTTCCCTGAGCCTACTGCCAACTTCCCATCAGCAGTGGGTAGCAACCTGCCATATCCACCCCCAGCTTACCCCAGCAGCAAGGCATGTGGCACCAGTTTCCCTGTTCCCATGATTCCTGACTACCTGTTTCCCCAGCAGCAGAGTGAGATAGGTCTGGCCTCGGCTGAGCAGAAGCCCTTTCAGACACAGCAGCCTTCACTCACACCGCTGTCTACCATCAAGGCCTTTGCCACACAGACAGGCTCGCAGGAGCTGAAGAGCGTCTACCAGGCGCAGCTCATTAAGCCCAGCCGTGTGCGCAAGTACCCAAACCGGCCAAGCAAGACACCACCACACGAGCGGCCCTATGCCTGCCCTGTGGAGACGTGCGAGCGGCGCTTCTCTCGCTCTGACGAGCTCACGCGCCACATCCGTATCCATACCGGCCAGAAACCCTTCCAGTGCCGTATCTGCATGCGCAACTTCAGCCGCAGCGACCACCTCACCACTCACATCCGCACACACACTGGTGAGAAGCCCTTTGCCTGTGACATCTGCGGACGCAAATTTGCCCGCAGCGACGAGCGCAAGCGTCACACTAAAATCCACCTGCGGCAGAAGGACAAGAAAGCTGACAAAGCAACCTCGGTGTCTACCACTATCCAGAATTCCATCACCTCCGTCTCCATTTCAGTCCCCTCACCTGTGTCAAGCTACCCATCTCCTATCGCCTCCTACCCCTCTCCAGTCTCATCCTTCCCTTCTCCGGTAGCTTCCTGCTATTCATCTCCTGTGCATACATCCTACCCATCTCCATCCATTGCCACCACTTACCCATCTCCATCCACCACCTTCCAGACCCCTGTGGCCACCTCTTTCCCTAACTCCGTGGCCAGCAACATCTACAGCTCTCCGGTTATGACCCCGATGACCGACATGCAGACATCTCTTTCCCCACGGACAGCTGAAATCTGCTGAGACTGTCCCCCTATCCTGTCCTCACAGTTCTCCATCACAGTCGCTCTCATCTGAGAGGGGGGCAAAGTGTTAACAGACTGGTTCGTTTCTCAATTTCCCCTCTCTGCAAAAGCACTTTTCTGGCTACACTTTACATGACGTCGACTTAAATATTCAAACGGGCAAGGACTCAAAGACATTTTAAAAGAAAAGGGACGTTTTTCTTTCGCCTCAAACGAGGCTTTCAAGACTTTTAAGGACGGCAAAGTAAAGCAACAGGTTTTGGCCGAGTTCTTTGGCTTTCCTCGGAGTGTAGAGACATAAAGGAGGATAAGGACCTTATTGTTGTAAACTAATGCCTGCAGGTTTCAAGCTCAAATGTCCTCAACAGGCATTTACAAACAAGACATTAAATAATATACATAAGCTACAGTATATGTATATTGTACATGTGCCATGTTTGAGGGTTTTTTTTGTTCGATTGTTTGTTTGTTTGTTTTTACTTTTTAGTACCATTGTTGTGAAAATTGATTTGCCTCTTTTCATTGTAGTATCCTAAAATTGAGCAGGGCCATATTTTATACATTCTGTAGTACGTAGTGAAAATGCTGTGATAAGTTTTTTGACTCTGTTTGGATAAAGAGCACTTACGTATTCCGACGCATGTGTAAGAGTAATGTTACTTTCTCTTGTTTTGTAAATATCATCTGCTGGTACTATTTCTCTCTCTCTCTATCTATCGATCTATCTATTTATCTATCTTCCTATCTATCGCACTCTCTCACTCTCTTTCTCTCTCTCTTTTTTTTCAAACGTGACATCAATCTAAAGGCCTGCTAAATGGAGAGAATTATTACAGATAGAGAAAAAAAAAAGCATCAAATCTTCAAAATTTTCGGTGCCTTTTGAGAAGCCTTGCAGATATTCTGACAGATACGCGCGAGTGGATGCTTTGCATCTGGCCTTAAGGTTTAAGGGATTTAATTTTTTTCCTTTTCTTTTTTCCTTTATTCAGAAAGTCATTTCAAGGAGCGAAGGGAAACAATACGAGGGCACTGCTTCATGTTTTTTGGGACGAAAGCAAAAAAAAAAAGAAATCTATATTTTTGTAACTGAAATGTACATATCTACAGGAGTTGGAATGCTGTAGCTACCTACTGAGTAGGCATGGGATTTTTTTGTATGTTATTTACATGCAGTCCATTATTTTGTTGTTATTTTTATTTTGTAATTGTGTTTGTTTAGAAACGTGACTGTTTATGGCTTCTAAACACGTTGAATGCGCTTAACTGCCAATGGGATATTTGGTGTACAAGATATCCTTCCTAAATGGATACATAAATAAAAAAAAAGAAAATATATATATATATATATATATAGTATATATATATATATACAATGTTCAATTCTTGTCTCGTGTCAAATTGCTTAGCAACGCATCTGAGTACTTTTGCACATTGCATCACAGACAGCTCTCTTAAAAATATGAAATGTCTTTACATAAAAACACTTTATATCTGATGTTGGAAATCTTCACATTCTTTTTTTTATAACCTTAGTCCTTTTAATAGATTTTATTCTATCAAACCATACATATACATGTTTAATCTATAGATACATACAATACATAGTATCCTAAAAGCCAAAATCAGCAGTGTCTATTATTATTATTATTATAATTATTACTATTATTATCATTATTATAAACAACTATCATGCAATATACACCTGTTGGGATTTTGCTAGATATATATATAACTCCTGAGTCGATTTTCCATAAGACAGTGCTCGATACAGTGAAGTAGAGCTAAATATGTGGTATAAGGGGGAAAAAAAAGAAATGACTACAATTTCATCCCTACTGACCTGTTTTGTGGTTGCCCACTCATCAGGGAATATATATATATATATATATACATAATAAATAATTAAATATACCCAATTCATTTAACTCAGACGTCAGGACTACCTGGAATGTAATTAAAGCAACAATAACACTACATTAAATATTTTTTTTTAATGGATCATGACCCAGATCCGAATCACCACCAAAAGTGTATTTTGGGCCATACGCCACCTCTTCACAAAATACATTGATAGCTTTTTGTGTGAAGTTGCTAACAAACAAGCAAACAAACAAACAAACAAACAAACCAACAGTGAAACTAAAAATACCCTCCCTAGTGGAGATAATAATGAAGGACACTATACAATATGATAGACAGAACTTAAGATGTGTTGTCTTGCTGCACACAGAATACATTTCTCAGTTTTCAGTAGAGATATTTAAGTGGTTCAGCCATACACACAAGAGCGGCAGAGTGTTGTAGTGGTAAGCATGTCCACCTCACAGCAAGATGGTCCTGGGGGGTTTCTGTATGGGGTTTGCATGTTCTCACCGTACTCCGCTTTCCTCCCACTGACCAAAGACATGCACTTTAGGATAACTGGGTTTTCCAAGTTGCTCTAAACGTGAGTGAGTGTGTGTGAATGGTTGTGTGTTGTCCTGCGATGGTTTGGCGAGCTGTTCTGGGTGCACCCCACCTCCGTCCAGTGTCAGCTGAGATAGACACAAGCCTCCCGGTGACCCTAAGAGTAGGATTAAGTGAGAGAGCTATACATGTATGCTATAAATAGAAAAGAGCTGGAGATGAATAATCCGTAGCATCTATAGCTAATGGTTTCATATAAATGTCATATAAAACAGTAAAAAAAATATTAATGTCACTACTCTATAGGTCTTTCATGGCGAGCCTCTCACTGATGGTTTGTATTTTGAGCAGCAAAAGTAATGTTTTCTAATGAATACAGGTCATTTATATAAATATTTTCAGATTGCAGGTCTTTCTTGGTGGCGGTACGGTGGTACGGTGGTACAATGGTTAGCATGCTTATCTCACAGCAAGGTCCTGGGTTCAATTCCCACACTCGAGCATTTCTGCGTGGAGTTTGCATGTTCTTGCTGTGCTTGCATGGGTTTCCTCCGGGTACTCCGGTTTCCACCAACAGTCCAAAAACAGGCACAGTAGAGTAAACGGCTGTTCCAAATCACCCCTAGGTGTGTGTGAATGGTTGTATGTATGGTGGCCCTGCACTGGTTTGGGTCTGCACTGGTCTAGCTGTTCAGGGTGTACCACACCCCCAGCCAGAGTCGGCTGAGATGGGCAGCCTCCCCGCAACTCTAATTAGGATTAAGCTTCTTGGAAAATGAGTGAGAGTGAGAGGTTAGAGAAGGGCTCGTTCAGTGTAGTGTTCCCCAAAAAATTACAGTCATAAAAAAAGGAACAGAATGCTTCAGATGTAAATTGTCTGATGTAAAAAAAAAAAAGGAAAGAAAATGAATGGAAGGCTAAAGATGTTTGAGTCTCTCAGTCCAACACAGGGGGTATGCATTCCGAACGCTTGATTACCCCCTTAGATCAGACCTTTTGGTTTTTTTTACTCATTCCCAGCTGATCGAATGGCTCTTTGGCATTGTGAGTGTAAGCTATCAAAACACACCATGTGTGACTGTGACTGTGTGCACTTTGGGCTTAATTATACACAGAGAGCAGCGCTGTTAAATCAGTCAACAATTATAAAAAGCCCTTGAAATGATCTCGTGAGTCCACGTTTCATTATCCAGACTGCTTTTAAGGTTAATCCTAATATTTCTCAATTCTACGCTGTTACATGACTCCTTGGCAGAGGGTAAAAGGAACTCGAATCTATGTTGGAAAAAAAGATGGTAATAAAATGCAAGCTTGCTCTCCCACCTTCTTTTCTTTCTCATACATACAACCGCATCAGCATCCAGATTCAACAGACTTACTATAGATCAGTGAGATTTAACAGTATACCTAATAAGTAGGGTACCAGTATGTACTGTACCATAGAACATATATATA
>JBCNYG010000016.1:14708614-14725953 GCA_039654305.1 Porochilus rendahli | reverse complement strand
CTATTTGTCAATCCCATTGTGTAAAAAGACAAAAAAAAAGAAAAATCGGTTTGAGGGTAGAACTGGGACAGAGGAACTTGGAGGCTTGGTGAGTATGGGTGGGATTTTCCCAAAGTATGAAGCAATAATGGTACGAGCACTTCGACCACAGAATAAGAGCAAATGCAAACACAGCTAAAAGTGGAAGAACAAGAAGGAGGTTAAGAAAAATAACAAAACACAACGCAATTAAGGTAATTGGTCTCTAAATCCCAAAATGGTTTTCTATAAACGGCTCAAATGACACTAGATATCCGCTACAAGCGCACTATAAGCTAGAATGACAGCGAGTGTTGTTTCACACACACAAAACTACGAATACACACTGAGCGGATAAATACATCTAATACAGATGCTGTAATATATGCCTTTAAGAAATATTACAGATAACATAACATAAACATCCGAATTCAAAGATCACCGATTAGCATCTTCAGTATCACCATATTTGAAAATATTTTAGTTTGCTTCTTTTAGTGTCCATGTGTAGTATATACTATAACACTTATTCACTGATGCCGAGAAGGATATCACTGAGAAGTCAGTGGATAATGACTAGTCAGTGATATCCACTGAGCTTTGGGTAAATAATTGTTCTAGTATATACTACACAGTTTATGTTTACATTGTTAAGATGGGACGGTTTTCCTTCTCACAATTCAATGAGTGTGGATAGAATAAAACAATTATTATACTCGTTCTCATCGTATAAGCTGTATATATGATAATCGCTATCCGTTTATGCATACGATTCATATACTGTATAATCCACCTCTCTCCTCGGGATAATGCTGGAATCTAATACAATTGGTAAAAATGAACCATAAAAATCTTGATACAGTTTAATTATGGTCCCATGTAATGTATACCAAAACAATTATTTGTCACAAGTTTGGTGGATATCGCTGAATAGTCCCCTCAATGTTTGGTCTCAGGGACTATCCACCTGTCAATATCCATCTGAACTTTAGTGAATAATTCTTATTTATAAAGATATAACAGACCAAGCAGCTCACACTGATCCCATGTAATATATACTATTATTTATTAGTATATCCTACACAGGAACGCCACAATCTGATGTGGTCAGCTATTTGGGGATTAAGAAACATTATTCTGAGTGAATAATGCTTGCATCCTAACTTGGAGCAGGCATCATTAGCACCCTCTAAAATAGAAAAATAAATGTTAAGAATCTGGGGTTACATTGATTTTTTTTTGTGTTCCCAACATTTTGAATGCGTATAAAAGCTTACTGTTAGGGATGTTTATGTGGTTACTTACATTTGCATGTAGTACTAAACTCCAAATCGGTTCAAAACACTCCATTAGCTACATCCGTACTCACCCACTCACCTGACCTGCCTCTGTAATGGTTATTATATGTAAAAAAAATTAATTAATTATATATATATATATATAGACAGACACAAAGAGAGAGAGAGAGAGAGAGAGAGAGAGAGAGAGAGAGAAATCTTGTTTTAGTTTGCTTTTTATGCTTCGGTGTAGAATATACTAAAATGGTACTTACCTCATGCCAAAGCGCTTAATCCTACTCGTGTCATGGAACGGCCAAAGCCCATCTCAGCCGACACTGGGCGAAGGTGGGGTACACCACGAACAGTTTGCCAGATCAACACAGGGTCAACATACACACACACACACCACCATTCACACTCACACCTAGGGGCAATTTGGAACAGCCAATAGCCTAATGGACTGTGGGAGGAAACTGTAGTACCTGGAGGAAACCCGCGCAAGTATACGGGGAGAACATGCAAACTACAGAAATATCCGAGCCCGGGACTTGAACCCAGGACTTTCTTGTTGTGAGGAAGATGTGCTAGCACTACGTCACGGTGCCACGCATAGACCAATTAGCTGTTATGAAATTTGCAGGTACTGTAATGATGCTAATTATATATATATATATTTCTTTTTTTTCCATCCTATCTTCTAAACTTTATAACTGTATAACAGGTCACTGTTTCACACTCCACTACAATCCCAAATGTGCGGTCACTTCAGAACGTTTTGAGCCTCAGACTCCTTTTGGACAGGCTTCACAGCGCTGTGCTGTGCATCTGTGCCAGGACTAAATAGAGCCACCGGGGAGGAGGGTTTCAAAGCTGCCATCCGGCTACGAGTTTAAAGGCTACTTTTGTGACAACGTGCTCCTTGCGTCCGACTTGAGAGCAGCGGATATAGCTTTCAACCATGCTGGAAATGTTCATAACATTTTCCCTTTTCTGCTTCTCAAAGCGCCCGGTGCGTCTTGCTCTTATCAAAGATGGCTGGAAGACACACACTGTCCTCGTTCTGGTAATGGGAAGAGAGGAAGCAGGAAGTAGGAGATGATATCCCTTTCGTCTTCTCACATTTGCAAAGAGGCTACCTCATCGATTCCCCAAATGAAGTCTCACTTCAAGGCTCAAGTCTTTGTTAAGATATGTGTTTGTTCTCCAATTCTTTTTGGGCCTAGTGCACTGGGACAAAAAAACGTGCACTCGATTGCTTCCCCCTTGTCTCTCCATCTCCGATCGCACTTAAACTAGATATGCTAATGAGACCCCTGCCTATTCTGATGCAAGGTCCATCTGCGGCTCCTCCGCTCGCCCTTTCATCCTGCTACAAATGCCTCCTTATTGCAGCTTCGCCCTCGGGCCTTTTAAGATCCCTTTTTGAAATATGCTGTTTGATAAGCAGATCATTGCCTAAGTCCCTGCAGTGATTAAGGCCTGGCTTGAATGCACCAGCGACAGAGAGAGAGAGAGAGAGAGAGAGAGAGAGAGATTTCAGTTTATCTCAGGGTGAAATGTGATTCTTAAGATACTTAAGATAAGTCAAAATTGTTAAGTCAAAATATCTGCACATAAGCTATTATAATATACTGTAATTTATTATCTGGCAACGATGGTACGCACAACCTGACTGGCCCCGTTAGACAGCTGCACTGTGTGCTATGATCTTTAGCGGCATTCACTGGGAAAAAAAACCAAGCCGGATGCATCCGCTAGATGAAGAGTTTATTGTGGGCTGGCAGCGCAAGAAGGAAATAAAAAAACAAGCCTAAACAAACAACAACCATCGCATCTAGCCTGCTAACAAAATCACACTATGCAAAATGAGCCCGACAGAAAGAAAACAACAAGAATATACTGAAATCCAGGAAACCAGAACACAAAAAAGAAAATCAAGGCTGATGCCATGACAGATACTGAAAGGTGTAACATTCTACGCGTTGACGATATAATGAGAGAGGTTAAATCCACTTCCTGATCGCGCCTAGTAATGCTGCCCACACTGGGAAATGCAATTCACCGGCAGTCAGAAGTGGCGTTGTGACACTACCAAAGCCGTCACTTACCGTGCCCAAAGGGAATTAAATAAAGCTGCCGTTTTAAATGCCATATAATAACCTGCTTATTAATCTTGTTTGCTTGGTCTGTATGCAGAAATCTCAGCCCCTGGTCTTTTTTTTACAGACCTCGCTATTACTTGGTCTGCACTTGAAGACCTCAGGCTGAGATTTCTCTGTACAGACCTCACGCTCATTTAGTAAGCCGTTTATATGGTGTACCTAATAAAATGACAACTTTGAGTACAGGTGCCCTTATTGTTAGTATGATTCGATTTATCTTTTTAACTTTAGGCCATGCTGTTATCTTTTCGATACCGTTATTAAAATATCGTCTGTATTATTTATCTCACTCTGTAAAATGTAATATTTCAGTGCATTAAATCATTAAATATCTCAGTGCAGGATCACGCTGCTCATTCATTAGACTCCAGCCTCCATCACAGCGCTAACAGACCCCCGCTGAAGCCCGTGTGTCAATTAAAGGTGTGTTTGTTAGGTGTTTTGTGTACTCGCTCTCTTAATGTGATGAAAGATTCATGCTCATTGCTTTTAACAACAGGTTTCAAACATGTCATGGGGATCTCTGCCAAGATACACAGCTACACCGGGAGTGAATTGAGCATATGCGTGAAACATATCTGGATGTTTACAGAAAGCTTAAGCCCCTCCCCTTGTGGAGGACCACCATCGAAAATTAAACAACGGAACAGATGACGGAGAGACAAACTGCTGTTTGATATGCACTATGAATTACACGTATTCATTCATTCCTTTGCCGAACAACTTAATACCTCTAGGGTTGTCGGGAGGCCTGGAACCTATCTGGATGAAGGTGAGGTACACCCTGAATAGGGCCAGCTCACACACACACACACACACACACACACACATAATGACTCAAACGAACACTTAGGGTCAATTTAAAACAGCCAATTAGGCTAATGTGCTTGTCCTTGGAGTGCAGGATGAAACCGGAGCACCTAGAGGAAACCCACATAAGCATTGACCTTATCTGCATGTCTTGGACTGTTGGAGGAAACCAGAGAACCAAGAGGAAACAATGTAATGCTGGGAAAACACATGGAAAGGCTTTAGTCAGCCGTAAGGTTCAGACCCAGAGGCTTGCCGTGAGGCTACAGTGCCAACCACGAGGCCACCAAGCCACCCTTTCAGAAACATCAAATGTATAACTCATAGTGCAACAATGAAAAAAAAGAATTGACGCTTGCTGTTGACTGCTGTTTATATATTTTTTTCTGAAATAAAGCTCCATGGGCTGGAAGTGGTAGGGACTGACCTCTTTGTTCGTCGCGCCTGGACACATGACTTCTGCTTAGGGTATCATAATTGGAAGATCTCTGATGAAAAAACAACAACAGCCAATCAGTAAACTGGGAATGAACATACAAATATGACCAAAGATAACATATCATCACCGGTTGGTGATTTGCTAGATGTGTGAATTGTAATAATAATATATTTATTCATTCATTCATTCCCCAAACCACCTAATCCTATCAGTGTTACAGGGACGCTGGAGCATGTTTCAGCTGACTGTGGGCAAAGGTGGGGTACACCCTGAACCGCTCGCCAATCCATCGCAGGGCCAACTTTTTTACACACACCTCCACTCCACAGCCACACACACCTAAAGGCAATTCGGAACAGGTTGAGGGAGGAAACCGGAGTGCCCGAAGGAAACTCATGCAATTACGGGGAGAGCACGCAAAGTCCACACAGAAGCGTCTTCACTGAGCCTGGGGCTTGAACCCAGGATTATTATTATTATTATTATTACTATTATCAATATACTTTAATATTATACTTTATTGTATATATTATGTAATGAACTTAGTTGTATCTGCGTGTATCACTGTACAGCCTCCCCCTTTCCTCTGTGCTTCATGTCCGTTATCGCAGAGCCACATGTTGATTTCGCTTTTTGCCTCATTGACTTTCCTCATAAATTCTCACCCTGAAGTGTTTCTCTTCTATTCCTTGCCTTTCCCTGCTGTTTTAACCATGCAGCTGTTCAGGTGGATAACACAAGCCAGGCGCTGCAAGAGCATTTCAGTGTGTGTGTGTGTGTGTGTGTGTGTGTCTAGCAAATCTCGCTGAAGCTGCTGAAACTTGCCACTACTGGTATAACTGGTGTAAAAGGCTTAGCAGTGACACACACATTCATACAGGCACACACACCTGCTCCCCATCTCATCAATAATGAATTTGGTTTCCGCTGGCAAGCCCGACATTCATACACACTCACACACACACACACACACGCACACACACAAACATTAGCACACAGGCAGCTGCATTCATATGAGCAGTCTAGAAACGCAGCAGCTGATATCACATGTAATTTCTCCCTGTCAGTGTTTATATCACACTGTTAAACATCTGTGTCATCATTCTCACGCCTTTCTCCAGAGGAGCCTGTAGAGGAAACGCACTGATTGCCAAAGCCAACTGAAGCTCTACTGTTTCTGGAATTATTTTTTTTTTCCTCCCAAGTTGTGCACACACAATGTGAAAAAACAAGGGAGGACGTTTATCTTCAATAATCCTGAGAATGAGACTCAACATCACGGCACTCTGTTCAGATTGATCTAATGTACTGGATATGATGAGATGGGGTGGGGTTGGGGGTTGGGGGTTGGGGGTTTGTTGGGGTAGTGGAGGTTAGAAGAGGGTTGGAAGTTATGGTGCACTCCATTATCATTGGAAGTTGGAAGTCAGAGCTCGGAATAATGTTACACCTGAGCTGACCATGTTTCACTATAAATGTAATATAAAAACCAATGGCAATGTTAGCATTTTTTATATTGTATAGCAGGTAATAACAAGGGGCACAGAGGCACCGAGAAAAATGTAGTGCCACTTCCTGCCTTTAAAAAAGTGTAACAAAAATATGGATATAGTCAAGAATGTGGTACGTCTTCGTTTTTGTTGCTGCCATCTTTGTGAGATCCACATTTCAAACCACAACTTGATGATGAAAGGCTTATAATAAATATTTGGTACTTATCTATTATTAAGAGAGGCAGGGTGGTGTAGTCATTATCATCTAAATATAAATAAAACTGTACAAATATAAATATATATTTAGGGCAGCGTAGTGGCATAGTGTGTCCGCCTCAAAACAAGAAGGTCCTGTGTTTGAGCCCCTTGCCGAGCACAAGCGTTCCTGTGTGGAGTTTGCATGTTCTCCCCTGTGCTTGCACGCTCTTCCACCGGGTCCTCGGATTTCCTCCCACAGCTCAAAGACGTGCCCGTGAGGCTAACTGGATATTCTCGTTTGCCCCGTGTGTGAATGTGAGTGTAAATGGATGCCTGTCTGTGTTGCCCTGCAATAGACAGGGTATTCCTTGCCAATGCCCAGAGTCAGCTGAGATGGGTTCGAGCCTCTCTGTGACCCTAATAATGGATAAAGCAGTGCTGAAAATTAAAAAAATAGTCTTAATAGTATCAAAACCATCCTCTTTCTATTATCTGTCATATAGTCTAGTATTTCTTGGTGTAGTGGTTAGGGTGCTGGGCTCATGAGCGAGAGGTTGTAGGTTCGAATCACCATTAGACCCCAACCATCTTAAGGTCTTAACCAGCAGTATAAATGGGTACCAGTGAAAATACTGGGACGGTAACCTGCACTGGACTAGCATCCCATCCAGGAGGAGCTGAACTTTTAGTTGCTTCAGGCTACAGAAACAGGATAAGCCAGTAGGCTCAAGTGTAAAAGCCCAACAGACTTTATCTTTATCTTACCTCTATTGCTGTCCCTTTGACAAAAAGTGACCCTTTGACTGACATTGCAAAAAGCCAATCATTAACCCTTTCTTTGTGTCATTGAAAAAAGTCAAAGTAAAGTTATTTACCATTTTGTTACTTTTTCTCTGAGAAGCAGGCTGACGTGTGCCTTGATGAAAGTGAACCAATCAGATTGCAGAAGATTCTGAGCATACGGTTACAAATCGTTGCCTGCCCCACAGTGTACCGTTACTATACCAACCAGTGTGTATAAATATAAAGCAAATGCAACTATGGTTTGAACAAACGTCAGATTTGCTCACTTGTTATTAGAAATAAAAAAAAAGCCATGTTTGTTCTTCTGCGTGAGAAAAAAAAAAAAAAAACAAGTCTCAGAATGTCAACCTGCTATTTCTGCTCCTCTGGAGGAACATCAGCTCAGGCACGGAGCACATCTGCTAGTCGAGAGGGAGAGGTTGCATTTTTATGTAATGTCACGCTCCTTTTTTTAAATTCAGATAATCACTCAGAAATGAGGCTGTCGTCGGACAATGTTGGAGCAATTATAGGCTGTGAGATGAGAGGGTTCAGTCTTCCCACGCTGACAAAATTCACGTGACTATGTATGGAACTCGAGTAATCTCTTGCAAACTATGTACGTTTTCTCACTCTACCTGCTCTGTTGCCTCATCGGCTAGTCTGTCGTCTATGTGGTTCTCTGGCGTACGATGAGTTTGGAGCTCTGGGAATGTTCCAGCGCTTTCACACACATCTTCTGCTATTTCCAGCCTTGCCTTCTCACCGGTTCTGCCAATCCGCCTTATCTGTGTAACACACTGCTCCTGCCAATTACAGTGAAGAGAGGCCAGCAGCATCCTCACACCTGCCCTACACACACACACAAACACACACACTCGCACAGAGAACGTATACCCACTAAAATTAACCAGAGAAAATACAACTACACAAAAAAACATATAAAAATTGGTTAGTTTTAGTTCTAATAACTAGTTAGGGCCACAATGCTGTAACTAATGCTTTATAACACATTTATAAACTGTAATTATAAATAATAATTACAAACACAATAATTAGGCTTAAATTCTTTTTAGATCCATCCTTTTAGATGTTTTAAACTTTAAGTTTAAAAACACATGTATTTTTACTCATCTGTAATCAAATAGAAAACTAAATGCCTGATGCTGAAGTTATGTTGATGTCCCTAAGTTCCAGGTCAGGGGATAACAATGGCGGTGAATATTTATGCAATCACATCTGCAGGAATGTAATATGTTATCACAAGAATTTTATGTTTAATTTCAGACACTAGTTGTGCGGTTCCTGACCCAAAAAACTCCACAGCTCTTCGGGAATCTGCCCCCCCACCTCCCTCTGAATCACTGATTTTAAGTCGTTTTGCAGTTTGTGCATACTCGGCTCTGACTGGTCACTTCCTGAAGTGGGTTGCCTTGCCTTTCAGCATGATGGAAGGCAAACCATGATGAGCAGAGACACCGCAGTGCAGGAGGGGTGTGGAGGCTAATGGGTTGAGGGAATAGGCGGCGGGAAGGCCAGCTAATCAGAAGGCCCATCACGCAATGTCACACTTGTGTACCCAAAACAAAATATGGCTAAAGACCTTGTGTTTTCCAGACAGCACAAACAGCCCAGAGGTAAAAAATAGCATCGTCTGATATTGGTATTCAACACCGTACCAAAATTTATAGGTCAAAAAAGGGGGCAAAGCTTGGTATCCCCTCTTTAACCAGGGCACCGCATCCCAAACCATCAGGTTCACAATTGCTTTTTGTTTGCAGTGTTTAAACATGTCGATAAACAGGATAACCAGATTATATAAATGCTTCTCCAGTAACATTGTTAAATATAACACAGCCAAATGTACCCACATATGGGTAGCTGTGACAATAACGCGAGTCGCAGTAGGGCCACGTGACCAATCCATCCTGACAGTCGTTAAGTAACAGTGCAGACTGTGTGAACTCAAGCCATGCTAAGTGATGCGATGCGTGGTTTAAATAGAAGCCAAACTCACGTAACCAAACAGCAGGTTTCTGGAGCCAAAGCTCATGACTAATAGCACTTGCCACTACATGAAAAGCACACTTTGTCATTAGAGCAGTAACTTACTGCTTGGAGAAACTGAGGCATGGTTTTGTGATGCAATAGTTGCCTCACGACACAGACAGAGATGTGACAGGCGCTGTAAACGGCACTGGCTGCTTTACTCATACCTGTAAACACCAAGGACGCCAAGCTGAAATGGAATAATTGATATACGGTATGTATAATAGGTTATTCTTTCCATTCTACAAACATGGCAGAGGCGCACAACCTTTCCGAGACTTTGATCCTCTAATTGCTGTCTTAATTAAGTGAATTACAAATGACCTTGAAATCTTGAAGTGTAGAGCGTCCTCTTCAAAGGACACTCATAAATAAAAACATCAGTTTGTTGAATTTCATAGAAGGGTAATGCATTTTTATTTAAAAACTGCTAAACACCCGTAACCATCTAGCCATCCATAGATCTATCCATTTGCCTGTTTACTTCTATTAGGGCTGCAGGGATTTTGGAGCCTATCTCAGCCAGCTCTGCACCCTTAACAGCTCACCAGGGATATCACCACAGGGATAACACACACATACACCTAGGGTCATTTTGGAACTGTCAATTAGCCTAAAATGCATGCTTTTGGACGGTGGGAGGAAACCAATGTACCTGGAGGAAACCCATACAAGCACAGGGAGAACATGCAAAGTTCACAAAGAAACCTCCTCACCAGGCCCGGGACCCGAACCCAGGATCTTGCTGCTGTGAGGCAGACATGCTAATCACTACACCGCCGTGCCGCCCTCCTTTAACCGTTCCAGTTCAAATTCTCTATAAATACAGAGATAATATGATAAATAAATCTGAAATAAAAAAGGCGGCGGCGGTGGTGGTGTTGGTGGTGGTGTTGGTGGTGGTGGGGGTTAAAAAAAGGAAAAAGGAAAAGAAAATGAGCCCTGTTGTTTTGATTAGATTCCAAGCACAATGCATGTGTGTGCACTGCCTGGGAGTTGATTTTATTTTCTGTGTGAGTGAAAGTAGCTGTTTCCTTCACCACCGTTGCCACAGGCTTTCTCAAAGCGACACAGCCCTGGGAATTCATAAGCTGCTTTGTGACAAGATCGTTATGAAGGAGAGTACTGCTACTCGAACACAAACATTATTCTGAAGAACAGCAGGTTGGTCGATGAATACACATGACTCTAGCCTGAAAAGATGTCGAGGTAGAATAATGTGGAAGGCAGATCGCTTGTCCATTTACATGGTTGGGAATAGCAAGTGCATTTAGTATTATGATTCCATCATGTCTGTACAAATCATCATTTTTTTTTAATTATTAAAACCTTATTAATGCCTCAGATCTCCCATCCCTAAAACATGTGCTATCTTTAGTGCACTTCTCTGGGCACAGGCTTCAGAATCTTCAGTAATTTTACATGTAAACTAGATGGGCATGGATAACGTACCAAATATGCCCTATATGGGTACTGGTCTTAACAATGTGCTTATTTTACAAAAAGTTATTAATGCTTAAAATCCCAACTGTGTCATTTGAAAGCATGTATATAGTTTACTATCTGTGCTTGAAGCATCTTTGGGTCAATGTCACATTGTTTCTGAGATATAAGCATGTCATTTCACTTAAATTTGGCAAATGCCTATCTCCAAAATTCTGTGACCTTGCTCTAAGCTTGACCTTTGACCCAGACGTTTTATAATCCAATAGTCTGTAGGACTTTGGAAGTACAGTGTCCCCACCAAGTTTGGTGAACGTCCATGCATGGGTGGGGTCGGGATTTTGTTCATGGACAAACGCTCATAGATAGTATTAGCTAGCTCTATAACGTAGATTGCTATTCACAGTATATGAGATTATATATTTATTAATATCAATAATGATGATGAAATACAGATTTATTTAACTCCTCATTGGTTATAAGGAAGCTGTTTGCTTTTTGCTGTGGACTTGGAAACAGAAAATCTAAAGAATGTGAACAGCTGTGTTTATTCAACAGTTGGACATGGCATCATGTACCAGTGAATATCCACAAAAAATATATTTTTTCTTTCTTGCCATCCAACTTGTGACCTGATTGGTTGAGGGTTGGGGATGGTTGCTTAGCATCATTCAATATTGGTCCTTGAAATCTGAACCATTTTCAACATTGGAAGTATTTTGCATTAAACTTAACCACTGCAAGGATCCTTGAGAAATTATTTTTACAGGAAATGTAACAAGCTGAGGTATTAAAGGGTTAACTCCACAGTCAATCGAGTGCTGTTCTTGCTTTTCAACTACAGGTAAAGCCATGCTGTGCTTGAGTGCTTGAGACCTTCATGAATGATGTGAGGTGTGGGCCAAGAGCGGCGCTTGATTGTTATGTTGCTGTTGTTGGCAGCAAAGAAATTTTCTGCTCTCTGGTCCTGGTCTTGGACTCGTTTTACTGTTTCTGTCATTCTACCATGTCTATGCACATGACACATGACTCTCTAACAAGCGATAGCCGAACAATATCTGTTCATGCTATATGGAGCATTGGTGTTAATGTGATAGGTGTTTGCATATTGTGTGTGATGTACCATTGTCAACAATCATTAGTCTCGTTCATTTATTGACTCATTCATTTGCCAAACAGCTTAATCCTTCTAGGGTTGTGGGGAGGCTGGAGTCTATCTCAGCCGAACCTGGGTGAAGCAAAGGTGCACCCTGAGCAGTTAGCCACCCCATCGCAGGGCCAACACACACTATTCACACTCACACCTAGGGGCAGCCAAATAGTCTAATGTGCATGTCTTTGGACTGTGAGAGGAAACTGGAATGCCCGGAAGAAACCCACGCAAGCACAGAGGGAACATAAATACACTACACATAAACGCCCATAACAAGCCCGGGACACGTGATTTAAAATAATGATAATGAACTATTACAATCTTGTTTTACAGTATTTTTCACATATATTCCCATGTAGTATATTCATTCATTCATTCGTTTATTTTCTAAGCTGCTTAAACCTAATTAGGGTCGCGGGGAAGCTGGCGCCTATCTCAGCCGACTCTGGCCGAAGGCGGGGTGTACCCTGAACAGCTGACTCACCCATTGCAGGGCCATCACACAGAAACATTCTCACTCACTCTCACACATAGGGGTGATTCGGAACAGCCTACTATGCATGTTTTTAGACTGTAGGAGGAAACCGGAGTCCCCAGAGGAAACCCCTTGCCAGCATGGGTAGAACATGCAAGCTCCACACAGAAACGCCCGAGCCCAGACCTTCTTGCTATGAGGCGGACGTGCTAACCACTGTGCTACCATGAACCCCCACCACACACACACACACACCCTTATATAAATATCAATATAAAGATATTGTTAATAAAGCCAAAAACAATACAGTATTCAATTCCTTTATAATACCTATTATTTATTAATAATAAATAGGCTTGTAACCCACACTTTGCCAACACAAATGCACAAGTATTTGACAAATGCATAAAGACTGAATTAAGTGAGAAGCTGAAGGGAGAAAGAGCGAGAGAAAAGCATCCATTTCCTCCTAAAAGCCCCCCTTTACCGAGCTGTGATTAGATCACAACAGTAACTGCTCCATAAAGCCCACTGTATGCCCCCTGTATTCATCCATCCTTTTTCACTCTAATGTTTTCGTGCCTCTGTTCCCCTGCTGACTGCTTGCTATAATGGCTCAGGTTAAATGTTATTCACACCAGCCCACGGTGACTTTTCCACTTCTTTTCCACTGCTTTTGTGAATCCTGATTACTTTAAATGTGCAACGGAAAGCAACAGAAGGGAGCTGAATTCTGGAATCTGACTGGTCAAAAGGTGTTGAACACCAGCTCTGAGAGTGATGCCATCTGCAAGACAAATCCTACATTTCTCTTAATGCGTTCAAAAATATAACGGCCCCCTGTTTCTATAGTAACAGCTCATACACTGGGACGGACACCCAATATAACTTAAATCTAAAGAAACCTGATTTTTATTACACAAATAGAAATACAGAGCAGCACGGTGGCGTAGTGGTTGGTATGTCTGTCTCACTGCAAGAAGGTCCTGGGTTGGAGTCCAGTGTCCAGCAAGGGCGTTTCTGTGCATGTTCTCCGCGTGCTTGGGTGGGTTTTCTCCAGCTACTCAGGTTTCCTTCCACATTTCGAAAACACGCACGGTGCGAATCTGAGTGAGAATAGTTGTGTGTGTGTGTGTGTGTGTGTCCTGCAATGGACTGGCAATCTGTTCAGGGAGTACCCGGCGTCAGCTGAGATCGGGTGAATCTGGACTCATCAGATCACATGATCGTTTTCGGTTATTCCAGTGTCCGATCTTTATTTATCGCCTTTTATTCAGTTTTTTTTTTTGACTTACAGGGTTTTTGTTTGTTTTTGTTTAATGGCCACACCATTGTTTAGTCCCAGTCCTGTAGGTTTTTGTGGCACTGCATGAAAAAATGTTCTTACTTTCATTATTACTCATATCCATAAATTCCACTGTCTATTTTGTTGTGTTTTATTTTTTTTATACGATTGAGCTTCACCAGTCGTTCACATGATCTCCAATCACAGCCGGTCAAGATTTTTTTCCCCCGACCTCATTCCGACCGCAACGTGTGTAAAGCTGAAGTTCCAGCACTAAGCTTCCAGGTTTGAATAATGAATTTCGACATTTTTTGCCATTTAGTCATTGATGCTGGCCAATAATGTGTGTGTGTGTGTGTGTGTGTAATGTTACTATTGATTAGCTCCCTTTTCCAATTCTTTTTTTTTTAGAAGCCATTTCTTTTGTACATGACTGCAGCCTACAGAACTTTAGGAGCAATAAAAAAAGTAAGCTATTGAGTGTAATAAAACTTCAGTGAGTGTAAGCGAAGTCCACGTCAGTAATAGATCTCCACTGAAAGCAATGGAACTCCATTAAGTGTAATATCATCCCATTGAGAGTAATGACTCTTTGCTCTGCATGTTGCATTTCCAGCTGGTTCGATAGGGCAAAAGCACTGATAAGAGCGTACACGTGAATAGGACCCTTCCGCCCTCGCAACTACCCCCTGCCCTCTTTCTTAAAGTAGGCTATATGTAACTTCAGATGAATAAATCATGCATCCAGAGTTCGCCTGGGAATAGCATTCTGGGTTTTTCGTCCTTTATGTACCTGACAAAAGTGCATGTCTGATGATTAGATGACTAGACGGAGAGGCTTGCAGATGATATTTTTCCATGCCGCAGACCAGACGTTGCATCTTCAATCGAATAATAAAGAAACCAGAGTTGTATGAGTTTAAATGAATAAATCAGGATCTTTCAGGAGTAGTTATGTATTAGTCGTGTTATGGCCCATTTCCTGGTGCTTTCCTAGAAGGCAAAGCAGCAGCAGTAAAAATTATACTCTCAAATATTAATCTGTTTTTCCATGACACGCTACAAATGTTCAGGTACATGCTGTGGAAGTCACAGATCTCGTCACGATCAGAACATTCGGGGAGAAGAATCTTCCTTACTGTGTGCCTACACTGAGCAGATGGCAAGACAGCAATTATCAAAGTGATTTTAATAGGGATTCATGAAGTGATCCTCTTCTCCCTCGCTCTTCTTTGTCTGTGTTCACATGCAAACACGCACAGACCTGCTTTCACTAATACTCGTGTTTTGCAGATAAATTTTGCAGACAGGTTTCTGTGAGGAAATCACTTCTTCGGGGCGGCACGGTGGTGTAGTGGTTGGTATGTCCGCCTCACAACAAGAAGGTCCCGGGTTCGTGGTTCGTGACCAGCAAGGATGATTCTGTGTGGAGTTTGCATGTTCTACCTCTTCTGCATGGGTTTTCTCTGGGTACTCCGGTTTCCTCCCACATGTCCAAAGACATGCAGATGGTGGTGGTAGTGATGATGATGATGATGATGATGATTATGATGGTTTTGGTGGTTGTGATAATGCCATATAGTCACAGATGGAGACACACACACACACACACACACACACACACCGTTTCTGAAATGTCCTTGTGCCTCTCTGTTTGTGCTGCACTCCACTGGCCTGGCCTGAAACTGACCTGCCTGTTCATTTCCACTGTGGAAATCCTGTGACTGTATGAACGCACACACACACACACACACACACACACACACCTACACACAAACACACACCTACACACGTGCCTGTTTAATGACCTCCTTTTCCCACCACCCCAAAAGTCCCATTGAATTAGGTAACCTCAACAGGAAATTTTCTGTTGGGTAGTGCGCCTAATGGTATGTATGTGTGTGTGTGTGTATGTGTGTGTGTGTGTGTGTGTGTGTGTGTGTGTGTGTGTGTGTGTGTGTGTGTGTATAATGTTGTTTTGATACAAGAATTCATATACACATAGACATTATATATACTAACACACACACACATGAACACACACACAAACATATATATATATATAATTACAAGTAAATTTAATATAAATGTTTCTATCAAAACAACAGACAGCCAGTTTTAGATTTATTTTGTTCTTTTGTCTATCTGGGTAGTGTATATACTAAAATACCTTTAAAACATGACTTACTTTTGTTTTGATGTAGTATTTTCTAAACTCTAAATGAATAATTTAAACAGGCAGCATTTATTAAATAGTGCTAAGAGTGGCTCAAAGCACAGAGCTCACCTGACCTGCCTCTGTTATGACTTGATTATGTAAAAAATAAATAAATAATAAAAATAAAAATCTTGTAGTGTATACTTAAACCCTTGACGAGACTTAGAGATGCCATTCCACAGATCTGCGCCTGCTCGCTCGTGCGCTAGCTGTTAATCTGCGCCCTTCATGATTTAAAAAAGACAGTAAACCAAGAAAAACACAAAGAAAATCAAATTTTTGGGTTAACTGTATTTTCTAAATTTTTTTAATCATGAAGGACGCAGGTAGAGGTGCAGTGTTGTGTAACGGCATTGCACAAATGGATGGTCTCCTCACCCCTACCTAATACCGCTACATAACTGCTAATTAACAGATCTTTAACTGCCTTTTAATAAGAGTTCATAAAAAGCAGAGCGTTCTATAGTTTAGCCGCTACAGATTCACGAGCTCGCTCATCACGGGTTTACAGGCGAGTGCGTGGCACAGACAGCAGTTTTAACCCGTTTGACCCGAGTACGCGGGCTGATGAATCAGACCCGTATACAGAATCTGACCTTGCGGTTCTCTTGAAGTAAGAGTGAGAAATCTAAACGAATCCTAAATACAACAGGGAGCGAGTGAGGAGACCAGAGTAGACGGGTGAGGAGACCCTCCGGTTGACCTGGTGAGACGTCTTGCAGTATTCTCAATTGAGTCGAGGAAAGAAAAGATCTCAGCATCTCAAGCTCCATATTAAACACTACAGATCTCAATTTACTAAAGTTTCTAAAATGGACAAAAACCAGGCCTGGTCGTCTGCACCGCCATGGCGTTGAGCTCCCTGTAATGTCTCCATGCCGCTTCGGTTCCTTAGCAGCTGATAAATATTGGACTTGATCAATGTATTTAAACACTTTGGCAAAAGAGTTCATATGAGGATCATACACACGAGACTAAAGACTCAAGATGTTAACTTGGACCGAGGACAAAGACCCAATACTACGCCTAATCATCAGGCAGCAATCAGAATCCCCTCTTATCGATCACTCAGGAACCCCTCCGTGATTTCTGCCAAGATATGACTCAACTGGTGGGGTCACCATGTTGGGCATTGCATCATGGGTATGTTGGAGCCAGAACTACTTTTATATCTGGGACAGGGGTATGTGGGATTCCCTCGGCTTTTTCTGGGGACATTCATTATCGCTTGGCTACTTCCGGCGTTTTCGCTATTGCCGACGGTTTATCAAGCAGCCGCCATATTGCTTCTCGAAATCTCTGTTGGCTATGGAATAATGAATTATCTTAGTTTTAAACTTCATCAATGTCATTACTTTTCTTTATTATCTTTAAATGTTTTCTGTAAATGTCGAACCTCTACATTTGTATACAGAAAGCCAATATAGTGTATTATATTGTAATAAACTACTTTCTGGATCATTCATTCATTCATTCATTTTCCGAACCGCTTATTCCTAATTAGGGTCGCGGGGAGGCTGGCGCCCATCTCAG
>JBCNYG010000016.1:14671631-14687538 GCA_039654305.1 Porochilus rendahli | reverse complement strand
AATAGTAATAATAATAGTAATAATGATAGTAATAATAATAATAATAATAATAATAATAATAATAATAATAATAATAATAATAATAATAATGAGAAGAAGAAGATGTTTTTCTTTAACATTAAATCAGTTCAGTCACTTTAAATTTTTTTTACTACAAGTCACTTTTAATGTCTGACGGCTAGTTTGAACCATTTGAATTATTGTCTGAGACCGTAGTCCCCTGTTATACCTACTGTATATCGTAACAGCAAAACTGCTTAATCTTTTTTTAAAATTGGCAAGAGAGAATCGTATACATCTCGTAACAAGCTTTTTATAACCCCAGACATGTGAAAATTGAGTGAAAAACATAGTTTAGTTCCTCCAGACAGAGGCGTGTGCATGTGTATGAGCCAGGCAGCAGTCGGACGACGTTTCTGAGCCAGAGTTTAAGAGCTTTGTAATTATGGCCAACCACACTCACTACTCATACTCTTTATTTCTAGAGCTCCATCAGCACTGCCCTGTTTTACACCACTGGGGGAATTTTCAGTGAATTCCATCGGCGTTCTCTCCAAACTCTCAGCCTTCGTGTTGGCGGATTCCAACTGTGTCCGCAAACTGAGATGAAAATAGAGCGCGTGCCCGCATGTGTGTATTGGGTGAAGTTCAAGATCATTTGCTTTTTTTTTTTTTTTTTTTATTGCCAGACTAAATGACAGCCAGATCAGCGCAAACATTCCCGCTATGCATTTATCCTAGACGTCTTCACACCTCATTGCTACTCATATGGCCGGGAAACATTGCTGAGCTGGATGAACTACCAGATGCGTTATCGACAGTAACGTAGACACACCATCCTGCTGGATTAACTGATAGCCTTTACAGTGAAAATATAATAAAGAGGAGAAATCATAATCAATCAGATACAAAGAGTTTTAGTAGGACACGTTGGGTTTGGATTTTGGAAAGCCAGTGCTGGTGAAGCCTGTGTGTATCAGCAGGTGTGTGAGCCGAAAGCCAAGTACGGAGTCCAACAAGTAGTGATTCTGTAAAAAAGAAAAGATAGAACATTAAACATGAAGACTGAACACTAAACATGACTTACTTTTCCCCTTTAGATTCAAATCATATCTGTATGTAGTTTGTGGACGTCAGTTCTCGTGGTTTCCAGACATCCACACTTCACGAGATATGGCATGCCCCCTTTTTTTCTTTCTATACACTGACAACTGGGCGTGACTGCACCTCCAAAATAATTCATTTAGGCTTTTTTTTTACTCGGAAAAAACGATCCCTTGCACACTCGCTCATTCAGGGCCGTGCACCAGGGAGACGTGGCAGAGGCAGTCCTTGACATGCATGGGTCGACGACATTAAGAGATGGATTGGCACCAGTGCGACTGCAGTAGGCAAAATAGCTGAGCACGGACAGGAATGGAAAAGGAGTTGTGAGGTCACTGCAGTGGCCTAACTCGGCTTTGGCTTTGGGGGGGGTTACAGTGGTGGGGTAAATACTTCGCTCACTCACTCACTCATTTGCCGAACCACTTAAACCTAGTACATTTGCAGGGAAGTTGGAGCCACTGGGCGAAGGCAGGGTGCATCCTGAACAGCAGGCTAGACCATTACAGGGCCAAAACACACACAGCCATTCACACCCACACTCACACCTAGGGGCAATCAGTAACAACAAATTCACCTAATATTTTGGACTGTGGGAGGAAACTGGAGTACCTGGTGCTAACCACTACACCACCGTGCCGCCCCGGGTAAATACATATGGAGTTAAAAAATTCTCAAACTAAACTGTACAGGGATATTTAATAAAATATGTATTTTTCTGAAAACTAGGGTGTGCACGGTGGTGTAGGGGTTAGCACGTCCGCCTCACAGCAAGAAGGTCCAGAGGTCCAGAGTTTCTGTGTGGAGTTCGCATGTTCTCCATGAGTGCAAGTGGGTTCCCTCCTACAGTCCAAAGACATACATATTAGACTAATTGGCTGTTCCAAATTGCCCCTAGGTGCGGGTGTGTGTGATTGGTTGTGAAGGTGCTGTCCTGCGAGGGTAAGGTTAGCTGTTCAGGCTGTACCTCGCTTTCACCCAGTGTTGGCTAAGATAGGCTCCTCGCAACTCTAGCTGGGTTAATCATTTCGGCAAACGAGTGCGTGAGTATTTGAGAAGTGTTCATGTATTTTGTAGGAAATGTGCTATTTAGCGTAGCTTTATCATTACTCTAAAATGAATAAGTGAGTCACTACTATTTTCAACGGATAAGAACAGCTTTAAAACCTGTTTTCTAAAAAGTTTTTCTCCCCCCTGCAAAGTGGCAAAGTGAAGTGGCATGAGCAGTGTGTGAAACAGGGAGACACAGTATGGGTCCTCCTAGTCTATAATTGTTCATTAGGGAAGGCTGGCTGGATACTGGAGCTAACTAGCGCTGGCAGTGCTCATCAATGCAGCCCGGCTGTCAGATGGGCTCGAAGTCAATCAGCAGGTCAGCTTCGAAAAGTGTAGGAGCAACCCATCAGGCTCTGTCCTCATGCTCAACCCGGACGAGCAAAAAAATTCTGAAAGAGAGCAGATTTTCCCTCTTATCGTCGATGAAAAGAGGAAACGGAGCGAGTTCAGGTGTTTCAGAAGCTGGCGAATGGGTGACACGAATGAGATGGGAGTAAAAGCAACAAAGGAAATCCGGTGAACTGTGGTCAGAAAGGCTGAAACGAGTCAGGAGCCTTAGATGTGGTGCTTTAGTTAGCTCACGTCCATATGAAATCGTCACATGTGACTGCCAGCAGTCCGTTATGATCCCATGTGGAATGTGTTAGATCTCATTTACTTCTGCTCGCTTCCAGGTGCGATCCAACAAATTTTATGTCATCAATAAAGCCCTTGCGTTCATACGCGGATGGCCGATCAGCAACAGATCAGAAGGACCGTACAGAAATGAATCAGCTTCGCTTGAGCACATGTTTAACATAAGATGGAACTGGAAGCCATGGAGGAAGCAGACTTGAACTTTTTTGCAGAAATCCTGGCAGCTGCGGCGCCGCTTTACTGCCAGCTGTTTGCCACATCTGTTTCACCTGATAAGGCCCACAGGGTACGCCAGACAGCTTTATAAGTACGCCTAATATTTTAGTGTTTGATAGATTATCCCTTAAATGCTGTTGAGAAAAAAAAAGAAAGGATCTCTTACAGCTATATCTGCTGCCAGGCCATGTGTTCTGAGATACACGTGCAGCGGGGAAGGGAAGCAGAAGGCACACTAGTGACAAGCAGGCAGGAGGCAGCCTGTCTGTGTCAATAGCAGACAGGCACCTGATAAAGCCATGAGAACGGCACTGAGGAGCCAAACTAACATCAGTTGGCCAGTTTACCTGACTGACACTGTCAGGTGAACAGTCTAGAGACAGGCCATAATCAAAGGCTGGCACACTGACGATGCCGAAACTTTGTAGACAGCTCACTGCTCAAGATACTCAGCCATAACATTAGCACCACCTGACTGGCCTGTAGCGAGACAGCCTAATATACAGCAAGCTGTGGGTTCCGACACCTTTCTATCACAGCCAGCATGAACGGTTTCAGCGGCTTGTGCTGCCGTTGCTCTTCAGTGGGATCAGACCCACCGTACAACCTTTCACTTCCCACAAATATCAGTGTCATGGCCACCATGGCACTCTTTCCCGTTCACTGGCGACCCTTCCTTGGACCACCTTTGGTAGCTACTTATCGATGCGTATGAGGAACACCCTACAAGACCTGCTGCTTTGGAGATTATTAGACCCAGTCGTCTAGCCATCACAATGTGGCCCTTGTCAAAGTCAAAGTAGTCTATTTCCTGCTTCCAACTTTCGAGAACCGACGGCCGGGTGCCACTGTAACGAAATAACCGGTGTCGTTCATGTCACCTCTCAGTGCTCGCATCATACAATTTTAACATGATGGCTCATGTTCTCAGCTATACTACGTATCTGTCGGGGGTCTATTGCAAGGCTAATACAGACACAATCAATCATACACACATACATTCATGAGACATTTAGAGCAGCCAAAGTCGAGGAAATTAGAGAACCCAGAGGAAATCCTCGCAAGCACAGACAGGACATGCAAACTCTACAGAAATGGCCTTTGACTAAGTTTCAGACCCCGAACCTTCTCGCTGTGATGCCCCAGTGTGCAGATTCTGACACCCTTACACTCACTTATAAACTCAACCCCTAAACAAAAGATAGAGGTTTTAATTACTGATACAATCAAAGATCTTGTGAAAATATTAGCAAAGGCTAATTAAATGTTAGCTAGCTAAATATCTACACACTAGCTTTACGCAAATAGCTAACTGTCACTAAACAAAATGTTTTGACGACTGCTAATATTAGCAAAGGCTAATATTATTACTAATATTAGCAAAGGCTAATTAAATGTTAGCTAGCTAAATATCTACACACTAGCTTTACGCAAATAGCTAGCTGGTACTAAACAAAATGTTTTGACGACTACGGCGGATAAATTTAATTTATGTTTTGGGACCGATTTTCATTTTCACACCTTTTGATCTTTCGAAGCTGTTTGATGTAAAGATTTTAATAAGACATTTTTTTTTCATCCCCCATGCACTTAGAAATCGTATAATTTTTTCATATAAAAAGTCATATAATCAGACTCTGCTGTTAAATCAACCTGATTTTAAAGAGTTGGCAGCAACGTGACCGCAGTAGTTGACGCTCCACCCAAATAAACTGTACTGCGTTTGTTCTTCTTGTGTCTGTTTTATGACAGGGGTAAATATTGACAGAGGTGTCCTGCTGGCCGACCGTCGTCATTGCCTTTCATTTCTCCTCATTGCGAGGGTGAGCGGAGTCAGACCGGCTCCACTCAGTGGAGGAAGGGGATCGCGTGAGGCCTTAACCTGGGCCAGAGATGAAGGTCGGTCTGTGTTTGCTGTTCGGGTCTAGCCTGGGCGGCGGCTGGCATTTCCCTGTCCTGTTCTCTGCCAGTGACCGAAACAGTGCTCATGTAGAAGCCCCTAAGGGCCTCTAGCCCGGGCAGAGCTAAACACAGTGGCCATGATGGATGGCTCTGGGCTCAAAGAGCAATTGTGGAGCTCAGGTGTGAACACAAGATGACCTTACGGGAGAAACAGAGACACTTAATATTGTGAAGTGTGTAGTAACAAGAAACGTTTACTTTATTACAATAGTTTATTGACTTATTCTGTATTCGTAAGAGTAGATTAATCTCAAGCTTACTTGACTAAATTTAGCAAGAATAAAAATGTACTATTACAATCTGTTTGTGTTTAATGCATTTAGATTGTGACATCAGCTGACCTATATACCTATAATGGGATCATTCTAATTTTATTTCTCTATTGTCAAAATGTTTTAGTGATATAAACCAAGATCTGGAGATAACCAGTGAGCACTTTAGATTATTTGTATTTCGATCGGCCAATCGCACCAACCCCTGAAACGAACTATGCTGAAAGAATAAATGGTAGCAAAAGGCTAATTTGTTAATTAGTGATCACCAAGCACCCACTTGTAATTACGAATTGAAAGAGACGTCACGTTGAGAACTTTCTTGATAAAGTCAAAACAAAACGTGATATTCGGCTGATATAACCCGAATCAGTGCCTGCCTTAGCACGGAAAAGGTTTTCTTTTTTAGTAGTTATTAAGTAGTAGTTAACAAGTTAGTATTTGTGACTATTTAATTAAGCGACATCAGCCAAGCCTCAGGCGCATAATTGTTTTAGTATATAGTATACTGAAACATAAATGAAAGCAAACTAAAGCAATATTTTTATAGTTTATTTTCACTTATATTAACCATGACGGAGGCGAGTCGGGTGAGCTGTGCTGTGTCGCCGGCCCATTTAGAATTAACTCCATCCTACATGGAAGCACGTTTTACTATATACTACACTGAAATACAAGAAAAACAAACTAAAATAAGTTCTACATGAGTTTTTCTTTCTTTTCTTTTTTTTTAAAACGGTGACAAAGATGGTGGCACCTACTCCAAGCAACTGTGACAACCCGACAGCGTGCATCATTTTGATTCAAGTATTATCCACTTGGGATAATGTGTGACCCATCACAGCAACGTGGGTGTTAAGTTGGAACAGACGTACAGACAAAACACTGAACATGACAGAGAGAGGAAGCTTATCATGTGCAAAAAACAGCTGAGAATTGTTGTGATCAGTGCAACGAACCCTTCCTGCTAAAGTTAGAGAAGAAAGAGAAGGTTATTGTGTTTAGTGCCAACAAATGAGCCTGCTGTTCTTTACTGGTTTCGAGGATGAAGGACGAGAAACGGGGCCCGGCAGCGATGCGAGCCTCACACATCTCCACCGGCTCCTGTTTCACGGTTCAGTGTCGCCTGTACAAAAGAATACACGAGCACCACCAGGCGCGTCTGCTTCCCCTGTTCCCAGATTAGAGTTTCATCTTCTAAATGTCTTATTATTCACTGTGCCGTCTCGATCCCCTTCTCTAATTAGCACCTGTTCTTTTTTTGCGCTCCCAACCGATGCCACGTTCCACCTGTGACTAAAAGAAAAGAGAGGGAGAGGACGGAGGGACGGAGATGAGAAGGGACTCGGAACGCCGGAGCGGAAAGGAGGATGAAGGCAATTGTCACGTCTGATCTGCAGCGAGATCCAGAGACGCGCGATGTGGAAGCACACACTCTCTGTGGTGCGTAGGCCTTTGAAAGAAGAAAGTGCTGGAGAGAACTGAGAGAAAAGGGAACAAGATGAAATAAAAGTTGCACACAAACACCCGCCGAACCCGGCTGTTTGATTGTGACCCACATTTGTCCCGGCGAATTAATACAAACGAGCGACACTGAGTTTTCTCCATGCGTGTCTCATTTGTTTTAGGCCGTCACCTGCATTTCCAGCAGCTCTAAAGTGCAAGTTTTGACAAGACGACTTCTGAAACACGCTACATTGACAAATGCAGGAAGAAAGTGCAACAGCACGAGCCAAAGCCACCGTAAATATACAAGCTTGAAAAAAATATTGCACGTCAACGTAAAGCATTCATAGCAGCCTACACGTACAGAATTGTTAGCAAAGAACACTTTTAGAACTAAAAACTTCATACATTCAACAAAACACAATCGTTTAGGGTCACGGGGAGGCCGGAGCCTATTTCAGCCGACACTGGGCGAAGGCGGGGTGCACCCTGAACAGCTCGCCAGTCCATCGCAAGGCAACACACACACCCCAGGGGCAATCTGGAACAGCCATTTAGCCTAATATGGACGTCTATGGGCTGTCAGGGGAAACCGGAGTACCCGGAGGAAACCCACGCAAGCGAATGGGTAAATCTTAGCACAGTGGAGGTTTGAAAGGGATTCGAACCGATCACGAGCCAGGCACCCTAACCACTACATCACCGGCCCCACACAATGCAAATGGCAGATATAAAAACTCCACACAAAAACGCCCTCGCCAAGACCGGGACTTGAACCCATGACCTTATTGTTTTGAGTCCAGTTTTGGTGTCATTTCTAGAATTGATGGCACCCTCTATGAACATCATCCAAAAATAAGGAATATAAATATGCTGTGGGGCGGCACGGTGGCGCAGTGCTTAGCACGTCCGCATGGGTTTCATCAGGGTACTCCGGTTTCCTCCCACAGTCCGAAGACATGCACCGTAGGCTAATTGGCTGTTCTAAATTGCCCCTAGGTGTGAGTGTGAATGGTTGTGTGTGTGTTGGCCTTGTGATGGCCTGACTGTGTAGTTTGACTGACTGACTCCTGAATCCTAACCCAGGACTCCGCAGCTAGCCACTTGGTAATGCTGTTCCCCTGCCCTCTTCCAATAAAGCACAGTGTTCCAGCGTCCTCTGTCCTGTTCAGCCTGAGTGTGTGGACGAGCTCGTGTTTTTCAGTCTGCTGGAGGAGATCCAGGCCGTGTGGTTAGGACATGTTTACGTCTGTCTGGATCTGCAGCTTCCAGAAGAGCTGAACGGAGCACAGCGCAGGGCGGGCGGAGCAGGCAGGGTGACACCGCCACCGCCGTAAACACAAAACCACCACCGACAGAAGTGTTGAAATCAGCTGGCCCTGGCTTGGTCCTGTTTGTTTTAGTTAAAAGAGGATTTTCGAAACAGACGGCCAAGAAGTTTGTTGATGTCTGCGCTCTAGCGACGCTTTCTGTTCCCTCAAATTGGGTGTAAAGAACAAGGCCTTCATCCGATAGGGGTGTGTGTGTGTGTGTGTGTGTGTGTGTGTGTGTGTGTGTGTGTGTGGTGGGGGGGTGAATAAAAAGAGCCATTTATTGGTGTAAGTCACACGTGACGTGTGTGTGTGTGTGTGTGTGTGTGTGTGTGTGTACTTGGATACCCGAATATTATCCTATACTGTATTATAATAATAACAATAACAACAGAGCTGACTTTTATTTGATAAATGATACAGAAGAGATACAGAACAATGAAATTACATCTCCAGCACCGCAGACTTGGCTCTGGATGAAAATAAGCAGAGTATCGAAGCTCTATGGAGATTTGAACTCAAAGGATTGTGGGAAATAAGGTATCAACCTGACAGATTCCATTTCCCTTCCTGTCATGAATCATCAAGGGATGAAACATCAAAAGCATGAATGAAAGCGTGACGGGGGAGGGCGGGGGGGACAGATATGTGACACACAAGGCCAGATACACTTCTCAAAATGAAACATTGTCTCACAGTGGGGATTTTTTTAATGTTATACTTTTTTTTCTAAACAGATTTGATTCTAGATTCTCGACTCTGATTTTTCAACATGTGCAGAAATCTAGAAGAATAACAGAAGGGTGATTTATATACACACAGGGGTTCTGACACACTTCCCTCTCAGTTAGTATAAAGTCTATTCAGTTATTCCATGTCACCTTGAGATGACCCCTAATCATTTATACTCGGGATATAGATATAAACGCACTTCTTTTCACACTTTTTTACAATTTTTTAATCATTAAACAGTTGTTTATTTGTAAACACTCTGTTTTAGGTATTGAAATCTCATAAAACATGAACAAAATGTCACACTAAAGGTAAAGTGACTATCAGTGACTATTAACCAAGACTCAGGTGGATAACGGCGTTAATTGAAATTTGTACTACATGGGAATTTTGTATAGTTTAACATTTTTCTCCACTTCATCATCAGCGTCTTCTCAATTTCTCAGTGTTGAAAAATAATAACTGATAATAATTAATCACACTGCACAGTGCCAACAAAGATAATAAAAATAATAATAATAATAATAGAATTACATTTTATATATACACAAATGCTGGGGAAAAACTGCAATTACCTATAATTGTCGCAAGAGGGCGACATTTTGTCAATTTGCCTTCCGTTCAAAATGCACAAAGTTACATTATACCTCAACCATAAAATGCAAATATAATAATAATACTACTAATAATAATAATAATAACAATAATAATATTATTAATAATAATAATAATAATAATAATAATAATAATAATAATAAAAACAAACATAAATCGTTAATATGATCAAGTGCAAATAATTTAAGTATGCTTTAAACTAAACACTGAGCGACATCCCAAACTGTACACTACCACACACCATAGGAACCTAGTGCATGAAAGGCAGAACTGATAATCAATAAAATATTTATTTGCAGGCTTTAAAAGGATCATTATAAACCGACATATATGAACCGGCAATACGACAAAACAACCACAAGGTGGCAGCAAAGGTTACAATAATTTATCAGTCACCCATACAGGGTAGTCGTCTTGTTATTTATTGTTAATTTGCCTTTTTTTAAACTAATTACTTCACAAAAAAGTGAACGATCAAATAAAATATTACTGCTCTGTGCATTCTGTGTGTGTGTGTTCTGCATCATGTTCAGATGTCTGGTTGACCAAAGAACTCAAAACACTGTAGCTAAAATATTAACCTACAGATTCTTTACATTTGTGTAATTAGTTAACATACACACACAGAGCGGTCACTCTATCGAAAGCTGTACACACTCCTGCGTCTGGCCCTGCTGGTGCTGCTGATCGAATTTTCGAGCTGGAAAGATAAAGAAGAAAAAGGTTTTGTGTTTTTCTTTGTTTGTTTGTTTTTTAAGCGGTTGATGTGAATTAGCAGGGTATAAGGGAAGAGTCTGACTCACAGAGAGAATACATCTCCAGCTGCTGCCTGAGCCGCACTTTCTGTAGGCTGTCATAGAAATTCGGCTCTGGAGCAGTTCCTACTGTGGGCGGCATCGTAAAGATGCGCATGATCTTCCTCTTATTCCTGTGGGATTAGGATTCCATTTCTGTTATTAACTCAACAGTTATGGGGGCTTTGTGGTTCAGTGGTTAATAATAATGCCTCACAGGGTTCAGGGTTTGAATCTAAGACAAGGTCAATAATACATGACACATGATTTCCCCATGCTAGTTTGGGACTCTGATTTCCATCCACATTTCTAATTTAACAGAATAAGAGCATAATTACCCAAAGGCTCATGAACATATATGATTTTGCTTATGTACATTAATTGAAACCTTTTTTATTGTAGCTACTAATGGTATACAAAGTTTTGTCCAAGTAGTAGAACAAATAACCAGAACATATCCAGTAGGCATGGATAAAATTAATATGTATAATAATAAATACTATACACACACACACACATATATGTGTGTGTAAGTGTGTGTAAACACTATTTGAAGTCAGGTGAGTTATTATATTCATTACTGAGTTTATTGTAACTTGACCTTAACAGCTCAAATTAGGAAGTAGAGGATAAACAACAGGAGTTGGATCCATTGCATTGTGTTGGTCAACAAGATAATTTATTTTACTCTTGTAAATAAACAATGAATGGGTCAAAATTTTTGACAATTACTGTCTTACAGTGTAGTATATTTTATGGGATTTTTATACGTTACTAAATTGATATAAAATATTAACACCAGTGAAACACGGTGGTGGATGCATCACGTGAATTCGGCTTGGTTTCTCTGATAGCTTTATTTAGGTGAAGCTGGATTGTGCCATATTTTATACATTTTAGCATGAATCTGCATTTTTTAAATATATACATAATTATCCTACTGATACCTGATCACCTGGTCAAATCATTGGTCTAAACGTGTTTTGGTGGGGCTTTTTGTATTTCCTGATGCTGCTGGTTAATTTATTGAACTAATTTGTATTATTTCTGACTAATTTATGTGCAAAATTACACAAAAACTTGCCCAATTTGTATGGGTAAATAATTTTACAGACACTAATGATTTTCCCTCAGTTTTGATATTCAGGACTATTTTGTGTTTATTTCAGCCTCCAGAAGTCAAAACAACACAATTCTAACAAGCTTAAAGGAATTAATAATTATAAAAGTTGCTATATGTCACGCACTATGCAAACAAAGATGAGTAATGCATTTATAAACATGTATTAATAAACAACGTGGATTAAATAAAATGATCTTACTTTCTGGCGTACATCAACAGTGCAAAACTAACCAAAATAACCAGCAGGTAAACATTAGTCGCTTCGTTCCAGGCTTCATGCACAGAATAATCCAGAGGTTCCTCATTAGCCATCACTCCGAAACTGCCCATTACAAGGTAAAACACAAAGATTAACCAGTATGATTAAATATAAACTATAAACACACGGAAAACTCGTTTTAAAAACAAAAAACCGGAATTCATTTCCGTGGTGTGTACGTAGCAGGAGCATCGACTTCCGGGTCCCTCGCTTGTGCTTTTATTTTGTCAAAATTAAAGTCTTACTGTGGCCACTGTTCAGAGATTAACGATTCATTTGTAAATTTATATTTAAACGGAAATAAATAAATTTATAAAAAAGAAAGGAAAATGTTTTTCAAGAAAGTGGCGTTAATTTAGATTTTAAACTTTTTAGATTTCTTTTCATTAACCTTTTATATGTTTGTTTTGCTGTCACAATTAATTTTTCCTTCAACAGCTTGTCATCTATCCATCTATCTTTATAACTCTTTGAATTCCACTGAGTATGGACATGAAATATTAAAATGTATAAATATATATAGCTCCAATATTAAGACAATTGACTAGTGTTATGAAATACATCTCTCTTGATCCATTTATCTTTCTGTCTTTTCCGCATTAGTTAAGGGTAATCAAAATATATCAGGTCGATGGGTTACTTTTATTTTGCTTTCTCTTTCTTGTAGGCAATAATTATCAGTGACGTCTTGCTGTTTAATGCTCCCCAATGGCGATTGGTTCAAGTTGACGGGGAGTGGCAAATTTCTGCATGCTGATTGGTTGTGATTTGGTGCCGCTATAAGGAATGTGCTGGTGTGACATTGTTTGATTTAGCTTTTGGAGTTTTTACCTGCGAACTAAAGCACTCGTGTCTTATACACATATATTAAGTAAAATACAGTAAGATAGGCAATGTTGTGTCGCGGGGTCATGAGGGCTTTTCGTCCTTCGACGGTGGGCTTGCTGGTAAGTACTGTATCAACTCACTTTGAGCATGAAGTCAGAGTTGGAGTGGTATGGTAATTAAGGATATAATAATGAAGCAAGAGTTCTGGCTGTTACGTCATTAGATTTATTACCAAACCGTTTGTACACTGTAGAGGTACTTTTTATACTTTGTGTTATCCTTGAAGTTATATTCATGCATAGCTTTCCACCTCATTTCTTTGGAACTCTAGATGTCCAGGTGGCCAAATTATTTTATGAAGACCCCTCTCTGATCTGATTTTTATCTGTAATTATACTGTTGATATGGCATGATCTATCATGCTTTGTTTGTATTTCTTTCCTGAAGTGTTCTGGCACTTGTTTTGGGATGGGATGGAATTATATTTATTTATTTATTTATTTACCTTTTTTTTTTTCCTTCTTTTTTTTTCTTTTTTTTTTAGTTCCCATTTTGTCCCCCAGAAGAGGAATCAGAATCAGAGTACTTTATTGATCCCGGAGGAATTACTTTGTGCATTAGGGTAGTTTTCCCAACATTCCCATAACCTTTAAATTACGTTGCACAAACCCAGGATGGTTGGTTCTCTTGAATGTTTGGGGAAACATTCGGAACACTCCCTCCACTCTATAATCCCTATAATGTAAACTGATCCAGAACTAGTTGGTTGTCATAAAGTTCCTGTTACTCTTGGGACTAATGCTAGATAGGCGTATTTGTTTTTTTCACATCCGTCTATTTTTTTTATCTGTTGTATAAAGCGTTTTTCTGCCAGGGCCGTTGGGCAAACTGGAGCCAATTCCATCTGATTTTGGGAGGAAGGTGGGGTACACCCTGAACCTATGATCTAGTACAGGGTACCACCAATGGGTGATTTTATTTATGATGTCTTTGGACTGTGGGAGGAAACCGGAGTACCTGCGGGAGAGAAGCACAGAGAGAACATGCAGAGTCTACACAGAGACTTCCTGCTTGGCTGTGAAGTTTCCTTGAACTGGTCTTACAGTGTTAACCATTACACTAGTGGTTCACTCACCAAGCTACGTTTACAGTACTAATGATAGTCGTCATAATAATAAGCTTTAGACTTCACAAATTCAGCCCAAATTAGGCTGAGGAATGTCCAGCGTCAGGCCTGAATATGATCATTGGGAGCAATGAATAAGCCTTGTAGTGTGACATAATCACCGAACAGCAATGTTGGGTCTGGGACAGCCACAACCCCCAGACACAAAGTCTAGCATGTCAAAATCTGTTGGGATTTTCTTACCTAGTTGGACAACTACTGGCACATGCATGTTGACACTCTGTCCGTAGTCAATTTCTTGCCGCTTCGTCCCAAAACATCCCATTGGGCCAAACTTTTAGCGGTACCTGTCCCCTGACCTTATAGCTTGAAGATCTGATGCTGGCTAAAATCTAAGCCAAAAATATTGTGTAGTCTGATCTTAGCATTAGTTTGCTATGATTACGTATAGCCAAGTAATTGATACTAGAAAAAGCATGGACATGTTTCCGGGGCAGCCGTGGCCTATTCGTTTTTTTTTTAAATTGACGTAACTAAAGTTTTGTTACATTGTGTAATGGATTACAAATTACTTCCAATGCATAAAAAAAAAAAAAAAATACATTTTAAAGTTACTGCCATATAATATTTTTTTGCTTGTATTTTAACTGTGATGGGCATATTATGCACCGCTGGTTGTCTTGTTTACATATTTTATAATTATGAGGAGTCAAGTAAGTCGTAAAACAAGATTTTTTTCTAGTTTATTTGTGGATATTATAACCATGGGAGAGGCAGGTTGGGTGATCTTCAAACAGGTTCTCTTAAAAAAAAAAAATCAGTTTTTCAGATTAAAAAAAATCTGGAACTCCTGCATGGAGCTGCAAAATACTTCATTGCTGGTTAAAAAAAAAAGCCTTTGTTTATAAATTTAGATATTGTTTGTTCAATGGTTGTCTTCCTCTCTTGAACCCCAAGGACGTCCCTCCAGGTCGAAACCTTTTTTTTTTTTTTGTAAGTAGCCATGTTTAAGTAGAGGCTTTTTAATTAACAATCAAGTATTTTTACTGCTCTAAATAAGAAGCCGTAATTATAGTTGCCTCTGTGTCTCTTACGTTGTTATGCTTGGCTTAAAACTAACAGTAATTAAACCACTTCAGTCCAATTTTACACTGAAGGAGAGCCACAGGACACCGGTCAGCGTCTGCCACTGCAGCAGCAACAAAGAGGAAAAAATCAGCCGCTATCCGGTGCCGTATAAGAAAAGCCTGCCCTATGATATCGTGGAGCTGATGGAGGAGGTCGAGATGAAGGTATGGTGCCCAGTCTTTCTCTCTCTCACCTTCTTTTCTGTATAGAAAGATTTGTGGAACAGTCCCGTGCATTACGACCTGTTTTCTTAGGGGGGCTTCCTTCCAAACGTCTTCAAGGCCCTTGCTCACCGACCTGCCGAGTTCCGAGCTTTCTTCGCTTATTATAATTTACTCATGAACAAAGAGACTGGTACGAGACTGATATATCACACATAACAGATTATAATTTTAATAGTTCAGTGGGGTGTGTTCAGTAAACTATGGCTTCATATCCGTTTAATTCCTTTAACAGGAGGTCTGTCAAAGGCAGATCGGGAGTTGATTGTGGTGGCAACCAGTGCCCATAATAACTGCCTGTACTGCGTCGTATCACACAGTGCACTACACCGTATCTACTCCAAGAAGCCCATGCTAGCTGATCAGGTGGGTGTATCCCTGCTTCATTCTTACTCTCATTGTTGCTTGTTTTCTGCCCGATGCCTTGGTCATAGTCTTGTTGGCTCTGTATGAACCTGGGAAGCGCAGTGTTTTCTCACAGGAGATTTACTTATATTTACTTATAAACTTTATTATCCTTTACTGAGTTAAATGAAAACAAGAAAAACAATTTCAGAGCAAACTTGAGACGTCATGAGAATGTTATTGCTAGGGAAGATGGAAATACAAACTCTTAGCCTAAATTAGCTGCTTATATGAGCCAGCTTAGTTAAACATTACCAGAAATTCTCGAAATGACAGTTATTTACCAAAGGTACAATAAAGACATTTGGGGTTTAAGATGAAAAGATAAACACGGAAAGATGGATCATTACATTTGCATCATTTGGCAGACGCCCTTATCCAGAACGACTTACATTCATGTTCAACAGAGCCAATGGGGGTTAAGGGCCTTCCTCAAGGGCCCAACAGTGGCAGTTTGGTGGTACTGGGGCTTGAACCCGGACCTTTTGGATCCGTAAGTTGTAGCCGTTACCACCTGAGCATATGACTGAGAACATATGACTGACAGGTGCTTTTTTTTTTTTTTTTTTTTTTTTTTTTTCAAAACTGTCTTTTCCCATAATTTTTCTCCCCCAACCAAACTTTGAATTTCGTGGTCCGCAACAAAAGGTGCCATGTTCTCCCCCTGATTTTGG
>JBCNYG010000016.1:14623385-14635093 GCA_039654305.1 Porochilus rendahli | reverse complement strand
CTATTGATTCGAAAATGTAACAAAAATAACAGAATTTCCCCATGTAAAACAGATCATAAGTTTTGTTATTGTTTTCGTGTTGTGAATAAAATACTATAATTATTGATAATGATGATGATGATGATGATGATAAGAGTTAACAGCGGCTGTGAAGGCTCACCGAGGCCGATGATACCCAGAGTTTCCCCTCGAATGCGGGCGGCTCCAGACGCGACCTCACGGATTTGCTCTACGCTCTGGACCCGCGTGCCCTCACGGAGAGCCTGGTGCAGCCAGGTGGTACGTCTGTAGAGGTTGAGGATGTGACAAAGCGTTGAATCAGCTGTCTCTTCCACTGAAGCTGAGGGCATGTTACACACAGCAATGCCTAAAAGAATAAAAAATTAAGAAATAAATTATTTAATTTGTATATATACACACACACACACACATATATATATAAAATTATTTACACACACACACACACACACACACACTCATTACTAAATGGGGAGGCATGGGCACACACAGACCCACTGCATATGACATCATGAGTACAATAGGAAGGAAGTGAGATTACCCAATTCACCAGCTGATTTGATGTCGATGTTGTCGAAACCGCTCCCGATGCGGACGATGATTCGAAGTGCTTTGAATTTCTCCAGGTCCTCGCGCATAAGTGTAATGGTGTGGTACATGAGAGCCCCGACGGCCTCGTTTAGTACCTGAAAGACCACACAGCGGGGGGAAAAAACATACGAGGATTCGTGAGGGCAAATCTACACATTTGTAATTACTTCTGTGTTTTATATGCATAAATTCCAGAGCAAACTATCAAGCACCACTGTATGTTTTGGGTATGCCCGTGCATCTATCATGATGTTTCTGAATTATGTATGTAGATTGCTTTCAAAAATACGCAACATTCGATAATCTTTGATGTCCAGCTTCTCTTTTATTAGCTGACGGCTCCGATATAATGCTCTGCCAGTCGCAGGTAGTTTTAACGGTGCCTCCAAAAAGACCATTTTGAAAGGTTAGTATGAACCAATTATTCACTTCTAATCAATATGACATTCCTACCAGCTACATATTTTAATTTGGAGCATTCTACAGTCCGATTTCATTAGGCAATAAACTCAAGGATCAATAACTGCTCGGCTGCTTCGGCGTTTGTTAAAAAAACGCAATGATCTAATTATTTTTGTATGTCAGTCTACACCATGTGGAACATGCAAAACTGATGACTTGCTGTAGGTTTGTTGTATGTACCCCCACCTTTTATTGCCAAGCATTGCTGTTGTCTGTCTTTGTTTAAAAGTGAATCAATAAAAAGTAATTAACAACAAAAAAAAAAGACAAGTAATTTCAGGCAGCTTTGTGCTTCGTCAACTTTCTGTGGTCCATTTCATGGCCACACTAATGTACTGCATTAACATGCACGAAAAACAACCATTGTGAATGTGCTGTAAAGCATTTGATGACGGCAGGTTTGCTATTCACACCTCCCGGGGTTACACTGCGCCACTTTGCCCAGCTCCTAGTCAAACACGTCCTCTCAGAATAGTGGGATTAATTAATCAACACATTAACTTGGATTTGCTGCGGAGAACTACTTTGCATTCATACAAACCAAAAAATGAATCGTGCTTCTACATTTCTGAGTAACATCGCTGCCCAGCATTGAGTCAGTTCAGCAGCATGTCTATTAGGACGCTTTTTCCAGGAACGCTTCTGTTCATGGAAATAAGTGCTGACCCTTCGCTGGATTTTTAGGTTACCATGGAAGCGTTTCTGCTCCGTCAGCCACATGACTGAAAAAACATTTCGGCTACACCTTATTAACTTTCATACTCAAACGCTCACCGAGGTGCTTCTCATTTTGCACACTTGCACACACAACTTCCTTTAATCCTCTTACTGGACTTTACTAGAAATTCTAAATCCCTCAAAATGAGTTGAATGAAAATGAATGTTTTTTAAGCTCCAATTATTTTTACATTTTATTTCTACACGACTATTTACAAAACTGACACTAACTCATCACTCCTTTGCCAAACGGCTTAATCCAACTAGGATCACAGGGAGGATGGGGCCTTTATCAGCTGACACGGGGCGAGGGTGGGGAACAGACAGACAAATATAATGAAATTATAAACAGACCATATTTCCCTGCACCTTTGTTTTCAGAACATTACCTCTCCTCAGGTGAAATTAGATGCAATCTACAGACACAAAAAAAAAAACCTCTGCCTGAAATAATGGAAACAATAAAAAGAAGAGGAAACTTACACACATGGTTTCCATTTCACAAAACAGTATACCGAAAAAAAGAACCAAGAAACAGCCTATAAAGATTTTAAATAGACATTTTCCATTAAAAAGAGAGAGAACTAGGAAAAACTGGGGAGGAAAAGATTCCAAAATACTTGCATCATCTCTACTGACAACATTCTGAGTCGGATATTACAGTGAGGTTGAATTACAATATAGTACAATGAAATGGCACGGTGGTGTAGGGGTTAGCACGTTCGGCTCACTGCAAAGAAGTGCCTGGCTGCTCCAAATTGCCCCTAGGAGTGTGTGAGGAGGAATGTGTTGGCCCTGCGATGGTCTGGGCATGAGCTGTTCAGGGCATACCCCGCCTCTGTCCAGTGTCGGCTGAGATTGGCTCCGGCCTCCCCGTGAGCTTAATAGGATTAAGCAGTTCGGCAAATGAGAAAATAATCAACAACAGGATTGAGTGATGGATGTTGCTTGATACAAAGCATCTGTGACTAGGTTGGTTTTCTAATAACTTCACCTTCGGAAATGATTGGTTCCACTTTTACTACATTTATTTACAAATGCTAACAATTTAGCTATTAAATTGAGACCTCCCGCTTTTTATCCACAAATGGTCACATGAAAGAAGTTTCTGTTATCTTAAATCAGCCATAAATCATCCTTACTACAATATATTTTATTAAATATGAATCGCAGACAACAACAATTAAAGAAACAAACTGCAAGACCTTCCATCCTGAAGGCAAACAATTAGCAACAGCTTTACTTCTGAATGCTATTTTTCCAAAGTACTGACACTGAGGGTCAAAAGGCCTTCCAAAACTGTTAAAGGGACCGGATCAGCCTTCCCAGAATCTTCTGCGGCAAGTAGCGAGTCACCATCTTTGATGCTTCTGATATTTCCACAACAATCGTTATGGAAGGACTATAACTAACTGTACTGGATTGGAACCAAACATGCCATTTAAGTCAATAAGGGGGTAGATTTCGGCACAACGCAGACCATTATTTCTCTCTGGGAGGGTCTAGGGTCTGCACATTTGCAATATTACTATGGCCCTGTGACCAAACAACGACTTATGGGTCAAATCCTGTAAACTGGCACCAGGGACCCTTGAAATTCTTCAGCAAGACTCTGGCAATACAGAGGAGTGTTTTGAGTGTCATGTGTTGAGTCAGGTCAGAGTTCGCTCAGCTCACGGTAACTTTGTAACCCAGGACTACCTGCCTCATGGTCGGGTGGTCGACGCCTAAACCAGTTCGCTCTCCGGCTTTGAACCTGACCTGTCAAAAGGCAGGTGAACTCCAAGTGAGTCAACACCCATTGTGGGTTGAAGATTTTCATTAATTTATTTTATAGCCAATAAGAGTATTGGCTTGATTGTGACCGACATAGTAGTAGTAGTATGTGTCAAGAGGGCAGAAGGTCATTCACCAGTGTCATTCAAACGCCACGTCAGGCTCACTGTTTCACTGCCGCAGGCATGCTGAAGCATTTCAAGGGACTCCAGTTCCAATTACAGAAGCACATGTCACAAAAATGTGTGTAACACAGCTTCTGATGTTGACAGCATAATGCTCATGATGTGCTCCGTGTACTGCTTTGATATAAATGAGTTGTGTTGCTCTATCTTGGTATTATTTGATAGTCTCATTGCTACTGCTGAAAGTGCCAAAACAAATTCTCTCATAGGTATTACAACGGCAATAAAGCTTCCTTACATCCTTAAGTTTGAAAATCTTTAGTATTGCTCGTTTAGTAATGCCGCGGTGTCAGCTGAGTCCAAGAAACACACATTTTAGGAAGCTATTCAAGAAGCCTTGAACACTACTGCCAAAAAAAGAAATAAAAAATCGACATGCAATTATGTCATTCAAGCTTGAATAAAGATAACTAAGCGGTGCAGTCTGACAATTACACACTAAAAACATTGTTGCTTTTTCAAATCTGTCTGCTTTAAAGAAACAGCCCCTGTAGTCCACTTATTTAGTGTCATTTTGACAAACGCCCCTGATTTCGATCACAGGCACAGAAACAGCACGCTGCTGTACAAGAGCTTCTTTTCTCTGTAGAGTAAAGTGTGTAATAACCCCATCCATTCAGTACAGGAAGTTTAAATTGGCTTGTAGAAGAGGACAGGGAGGAAAACCAGAGAGCCATCTGTCTCTGCGAGCTCTGGGAGGGCACGCTAGAGCCTGGAGGCCATCCCAAAATACACAACACGTGCCAAAATAGGCGATCGGCAACTCAGCAGAAAAACCGACAGCCATGGGTGTGTTTAAGAACCGAGTGAGCATTCTCTAAGCAGGAGGAATCATACAATATATCTGATTTAGGCAATGAATCGTGATCTATTTATAGCAATAAACTGAAAGTACTATGTAATAACCAGCTGCCTCTCTGACCTAAAAATTTTAACCTCAGGTCTGCAGGTCAGCCTGCCCACGTATTTAAATACAGGTCATTAATTCACATGAATTCACTCTAACGGCTCGAGTCCACCGCCAACAACTTTTAATGTAGCATTAAAAAACAGATGCAAATCAATATCGATTTAATTTAATGTACTTATTGACTAAAGAAAAAAAAGGAAAAAACAGAAAAAAAAGAAAAAAAAACAAAACAAAAAAATCAAAACAAAACCCAAAACAAAACAAAAACAAATCATTGATACAGTTAGGTTTTAAAGAGATCTTAAAATCTGTAGGGCGAGTGAAATAACCTAGCAAGTCAAAGCTGGCGACCCGACAAATCCAATAGGCAAAGAAGGTGTAGTGTTCCTGACCAGTAAACATGAGGGAGGACTAGTAGTTTCATAAATTCTGTTGGCCAGTAGGTAGTTTTGTTAAATTCCACCCCTGTATATACATACCATACAGACAAACCGACGTGCGTGTGCGGCCAGAAAATTGCAGAAAATTTTCTTTCATTATCTAACGTCTTACCCTCTTGAGGAAATAGGTTTTCAAATAAATGCATTCAAATGAAAATAAATGCAAACATTCTCAACACTCCGCCTTTAGGCTGTGCCCAAGTATTTATATTTGTATTAGAACATCTCTATTTAAAGACACGAGCCCAGTCACATCACCACCGATCATAGCACACATCATTCTACGACCCGTAGTCAACATTAGTCACAGATAACATGTTAACCTGAAATAACAGTGTTTTTGTTTAAAATGTTGTGTAAATGGAATATTTGATACCACTATTACACCAAATTTCCTCAGCTCTCTAACATGCAGCACAACCGAAAACTGAAACATTTATTAAACATTAGTAAAATTTGTTTTTATATAAATAATGCAATGACGCTGTTTTTCCCTTAATGTACCGTGATTTTATATAGTAGCAGAAATAAACTAATAAATCATAAGCAATAAAAGAGAACATTATATGATCTACACTGCACCTTCAGCTCGCTATAAAACCAACAGAAACACACAATAACCTCATGGCCTCCAATTTATGTTCTTGGCTTACAGATGTGGTCTTCTGCTTTCATACCTCAACCACTTTAGGGTCTGATGTATTGTGGCTTTAAACCTGAGCAGCTGACACCAAAGCCTAGATCAGGCCTCGGTGTTTGATTCGTTGTGCGTTCTGAAATGCTTGTGCTCATCACAGTCGTAAAGAGTGGGTACTATGCTTTCTGGCAATTCTCTGTAGTCAGTAAAAACACACACAACAATACGTTCCCCATTCTGATGTTGGATCTGAGCAAACTTTAGCTCTTGGCTTGTATCTGAATGAGTTTATGCACTGTGCTGCCACGACATGATTGCCTGACCAGGTAAGTGCATGAATGTGCAAGTGTTCCTAACACTCAGACTTGTGGGTTTAAAGCATTGTTAAAGCATACTTAGTCCTACTTTGAGTACATTGGCGTGTTCATACAGGGTGCACCAAAATGCAGTGCACTATTAATAGATGCACTTACGGAAGATTTACTTAAAAAAAAACAATGACAATTTTGAGTGCACAACTCTGCACACTTCTCACTCTCAATGATCACACTCTTGACCATGTACGGAATGGGCGGGGCCTTCAAGTTTACAAGTTAAAAAACTTAAATTTAAAAATAATAAATCCTAAAAAGGGTTCAGCAAAAATTTCAAGATACAATCAAATGGCGTGACTTGACATTTCTGGTAAGTGGAATGACGCCATTTCCAGTACCCTTTTGAAATTTGTGCACAAGTATGCATAATGTACTTTGTCGAGGCATACTACAGGAAGTACATGCTAATTGTGAAACCACACATGGTTACTTTAAACATTAGCACATGCTAAAATATGAAACATATTATTTATTTTTTACTGTGTTAATTCCACAAATCTATATACGATAAGGACGATCGCTGGCATTAAGGTTAAAGGAGGCCATAATAATAAAGCCTGGCTTTTCTGTTTTATATTTTGTTTTATATTTAATTCAACTGTTTAATTTCAATAAAAATCTGAATCAATATATAAAAAAAAGATAAGCATTGTATTTAACTGGAAAACAAGTCTGTCATCTGAACAGATCTGACTTGTGTGACTAGTTCACAAGTAAATTCAGTTAAAGATTCCTCTACCTTCTCGTGGATCTCCTGGGTGGACTGAGCATCGCAAAAGGCTACAGTGGCCACGTCCTTCAGGATAGGCATCTCCACCGTGCAGTCCCGGCCGTCCAGCAACGCCACCAGAGGACGAGGGTGCATGGGCCCGTTCATTATAGGTGGCCTGATGCCTGCACAAAGAGATGTGAAAGTTGAGTTGTGACTTTTTTCTCACTGTGGTTTGACACCAATACAAGACAGGCAAAGGTTATTAGGTTGGGTCAGAGGTGTAGATCCAGGGCAGGCAGTTTCTAATACTGTGACCTTAAGCAAGAGTTCAGTTTTGAATTCTATAGACACTTGAATCTCATCCATTTTACTGCTGAAGTACAAGATGTCACAAACGATGCCTTAGGTTTACTACAACGTAAACAGATGCCTTGTTAAACTATTCATCTCCATCTAGAAGACGTCTAATAAGCAGGATACTAATGCAGCAAACGCTCCTCAAGATGTCCTCAAGTCTGTCATTCCTGCGGCATGCGATATGCTTTCCAACATCTCTCAATTACAGTGAGAGCGGACTGGGGTATAACTAAAGCCTCGCCTCCCCCGTGTAGCATGGATCAATTCCACTTTGTGGTAAAATGAATCAAGGCAGTGCAAGCTGCAGCTTGGAAATTGAGGCCACCCCACGCACCAGCATTACAGCCTAAAAAAGGCAAGATGGTTCAGTGACCCTGGATAAAAGATACAGCATACACAGAGAGTCAATAAGAGGAAGAACTTTGACAATGCTGAACATTTCTGTACACGCTCAGTAAGCACAGATGGACTCAGCACCAACAGTTACATTAATACAACTTTAGTACAAGTTTCTGGGCACTTCCATCAGCTGAACGTTTAGGACCTAAACACTGGAGAACACACCTGTATAACTATCTGTGAAAACCTCGGCTTGATCTTTGCATAGCAACGTTCATTAAATTATTAGTGTCATTATTACCAGGATTTTAATTCTTTAAAAAATTCTTAATGATTAAAAATCTTACAGTGTCATTAAATCATTTGGTTACAAATGTTGTAACATTAGGGAATAATTAATGAGTAATTAATGAAAAATTAATGGAAAAGCAGGTTGGCTGAGGTTAGTTTTTTAGCTTAGCAACGTCTTAGCATGGTTAGCGACCAAACGTGTCCAAGTCTGTCATGGTTAATATGTATATTATTTAAAAATTCTATTTTTAATATATTGGGTTGTTTCTGGCACTTAATTTCACATGTAATATGTAACTGTAATGATATTTATTGGTGTAATCTAACTGTAATGGCATTAATGGTGTAATATGTAACTAATGATATTTAATGGCTTTATCTTACTGTAATGATATTTAACGGATTAATCTAACTGTAATGATATTTATTGGTGTAATCAAACTGTAATGATATTTATTGGTGTAATATGTAACTGTAATGGCATTAATGGTGTAATATGTAACTAATGATTTTTAATGGTGTAGTCTAACTATAATGATATTTAACGGATTAATCAAACTGTAATGATATTTAATGGTGTAATCTAACTGTAATGATATTTAATGGTGTAATTTAACTGTAATGGCATTACTAGAAATGTAAATATATATGCACCACAGCTGTGACAAAGCACCTTTAATTTTAAGTAACAAATATCTTTAATTGCTGTCAAGCTTGTACTACTTCTAATAATAATAATGATAATAATAATAATAATAACTATTATTAATATTATTATTATTATTAATACCCTAAAACAACGACAAAATATTAATAGAAATAATAACACAGAATAAAAATACAATAATTAAAGAAATATTAGTAATTTGCCAGTAAAATAAGTCAAATAATAAAAGCTATCCAATTCTAAACAAACTAATTTTGGCTAATGGGAAATGTGTTCCAAATCCCTGGTGCAGAAAAACAAAATGCTGCTTCACTGCCAGTTTAACATTTCCTTATAATCCGAGTAAAACGGTCGCCTGTAGGCTAAACAAAATAAAAAAGTATAATTATAGTCACCGGGCCTTTATACAAGTACACAAGTATTAAACTGCAAAAATAAGTGAACCGTTTAAACAACTGCTCTCCTGTGGGTCCTTAAAGTGCTTTGCAGCCCCTTTAGTGTAAAAAACGTAATAATAATCCCAGTTTCAGGGATAGACATAAACATTAACACTCAAGGTTAATCTCACAGAGAAGAATCCCAAAATAAAACATGCCCCGAAGAATAAACTCGACCTCTACTGAGATATGCACATATCTCTGGGACAAACACGGAGAACGTTTGCCAGCGTTTGGTCAAAGTCAATGTTACCAATTACAGTGCACATAACCGAGCATGCTGGGTCATTTTCTCACTTGTCATACTGGTAACTTCCTGAACATATTGTGGCACAGACGCATCCTGAAACGGCCTGTTCGACCGCCTGAGACACAAAATTGTAAATGCATATTGCACCAAAGCACATGAGTATACACCCATCATACGATATATGAGGAAGTGCAGGATAACCAGGAAGCAGGTCACCTTGACGAGCCTATCAGATGGACACCACCTGCATCTTATTGTTCATTATTAAGATTTATATCATATTCTCACATAGCGCAAATAATTACAGGCGTGACTTTTTAAACAGGTCATTCTGAACACCGTTATATGATGATGCAATATCAAAATGACAATAAATTAAAAATAAAGCTGTTAAAAATGTGAAAATTTAAATTTTACTCTAAACGTGTAGATTAGACTATACTGACATCACAGCACTGTTGAGTTCACACTGATGAATTTTCTTGGAATTTTCTTCTTTTTAGGGGCAATTTGGAACAGCCAATTAGCCTACTGTGCATGTCTTTGGATTGTAGGAGGAAACCAGAATGCCCCCACACAAGCAGGGGGAGAACACGAAACTCCACACAGAAATGCCAAGCCTGGGACTCAAACCCAGGAACTTCTTGCTGTGAGGTGGACATGCTAACTACTACACCACCTTTCCGGCTATCAGGCAAGAGTTCATAAGTTCGAGCCCAGCCAGTGGTCAGGAGCACTTAAGAACTAATTGGCTGAGCTCTCAGGGAGGGCGGGATGGCATACAACCTCATACCTGTCACTCACATGAGACACTAGCCAGTCATGTGCAACCTGTATGCTCACGTATTTAAGGAGTGGATAGCTGGGAGTACTCCTTGATGGGTAGGAACTGGCCTATAAATATCTTAACAAGGGAGAAAACCGGGACAAAAATTTCTAATGTGTTGCTGAATAATTTAAACCTTGTAATCACTGTGGAATTGCTGTGGAAGAAAACACGTCAAGTAAATATGTTGCTTCTTAAAGTAAATACGTTCACATAGCAACTAGGGATCGGCGATATATCAATAAATTATACTTATTACGATATGACTTTCTTTGTAACGCGATAACAACATGGTCATGTCGTGACAGGAACGATTCCAATCACATGACCATTCACATCCAACTGAATATTGAAAGTATATTGCGAGATTTAGCGGAAATAGCATTTTTCCTCCAGAGTTACCATGAATACATCTATAAAGAATCGGAATTCTGTAGCACGATACATAAAACTACCTTTAAAATATTACCACACGTGGTTACGACAGGCGTTTAGCAAACCCAAACTGGCCTGGGCGTGCAAAAGCAAACAAGGAGTGTATATACTGAAAATGGTAAGGGCATAAAATCATAAAATATCTAAATATTACGATATATATTTCAGGTCGTATCGTCTAGCCTTAATCACAACAGTATATCCTTTTAACTACATATTAAAAATATGTATTAATTCCTAACACTTGCCCTAAAAATTATGCTTGAATCAATCAATCAATCAGCTTGGAGGTTCGATATAGTTTACAGTGTATATAGACACAGTTTATGTACATTACACTGCAGGATAAAAGTTCATGTGTGCTGAGGTGTAACGTCAGTAAATGCCACCATTCCGGTTTGTTCCCTAATCTGATAAGAGATGCTGATAACATGTAGATAAACACACGGGTGATGTCTGTTAAAAAAAAATGAATAATGAACCGGGCCTCGGGGTGCTCTTCAATCCGTTTGATATATTGTTCTAGTTTCCCCACTTTTAGAAGGCAATGTGTGTGTTGTTAGACAGCTGGGTGTGACATACATAGGTGACACATAATGGACTGTTCAATAATTCATTTCTAAGCGACATCTGGTCCCCAAAAAATAATAGTGGTAAATAAATATATTGAACATGTCCCAAACGAGTAAACTTTTCTTAGGGTGTTTATTTTGGACCTGTGTTCTGATCACATTGCCTGAGGTCTCCCTGTCACTGCACGAGAACTCTGTGAAAGTATAAATTAGGTTAAAAATAAATAAATATACAAACAAATGGTTTCCGATGAGCTATTCTTTTTAAAGAAGTACTAATAACATTCATTATCATAATATTTATAAGGATTCACTGGCAGTCACCGTTAGCTATGAATGAGTGTGTGAGCGAGTGGCGTCCTGCGACGGCCAGGCATCTTGTCCCGCATACATATTCCAGCCTTGCGCTGTGTTCCTGGGACAGACTCTGGATCCACTACAACCACGACCAGGAACAAGCGCTTACAGTGAGACTAAAAGACTGAATGAGCAATCCTGATATACTACTGTATGATTACCTTATCCTGACTCACTTGAACCTAAAGCAGAGTCCCTATCTTCCGGTGGAACGGATGAAATAAAAATGCAAGACCGTGTATGAAGCCTTTAATAGCACGGTTCATGTAACATCCTCCCAAAATAAGTCAAAACAATGTCACGGGTATTACACTACGCCGTTTAATATGTGCGTTTGTGAATTAGACATGTCTAA
>JBCNYG010000016.1:14586710-14603536 GCA_039654305.1 Porochilus rendahli | reverse complement strand
GTATGTATGTATATAAAACACCGTAATATAACACTTATATAAAACCGCTAATGCTAGCCAGCTGCCCATTCTCTTCATTCTAGGGTTTTTAGGGTGACTTTCCTAGTCCTCCAGTCATTGGCTCTTCTAAGTATTTTTATTTTTTGATATACCATATTAATCCCAGATGGGAAATTTCATTATGCTTTTAACCCATCCGAAGTGAGAACACAAATACACACACACGTAAACAGTGTGCGCACACACACACTCAGAGAAGTGGGCAGCTACAGTGCGGCTCCTGGAGAGCAGTTGGTGGGTGTGAGTAGGCTCTCAAGGGCACTTCAGCCATAAAGGTGGAGAAAGGGGAAGTTGCTGCTCACTCGCCCAGCCACTAAACGTATTTCCTTTCAGTCCCAAACCCACTTTTCTAACCATTAGGCCATGACCGCCCTCAAAAGTATTTGATGGTAAAAATGTATGTTTTTTGGCCCTGCGATGGCCTGGTGAGCTGTCCAGGGTGTACCCCGCCCTCGCCCAGAGAGATGGGCGCCAGCCTTCCTGCGACCCTAATTAGGAATAAACGGTTCAGAAAATGAATGAATGAATTTAATTTTCAAGAATTTGATTCCAATAATAAAAATGCAGGCGAGGGATGTTTCTGTAGTGTGTTGTGAGTTTTAAGTAGAATATTGATTAGATGGGGTGTCTAAGATATATATATATATAGTACACTGTACCATAGTAAACAGAGTAATGATCTCACATTAATCTTTTTACAGATTTGCATATACAGTATACCAGCCAGTAACTGGTCCCAAGAGCACTGTGGTAACATTTTTTTTTTTTTAGTTCCTGAAACATTCTGAGAATAGTTCCTTTTTTAGTTCCTGTTTGGTTTGCCAAGAAGGTTTTCCTGACTAACAACACTGGAGTTTCATTATGAATTACGGTTCAGAGAACGTTCCTCTAAGATTCCCATAAAAAAAATAGCATGTTAACTTTCCAGTTATGAAAGCATGAAACTACAGAAATCTTTACAGAAACATTCCTGGAATATTAGTTTGCAATTACATATTTATAATACCTTAAAGCAGACTTTTGCGAACATTTGTTATCAGGTGTTACATAATCATTAAAGGATGTTTCTCTGGGTTACACCGTGTGGTATCTCAGCTGCACAATCTCCAGCACACTGGAGATCATTGTTGATCATAAAGTTGCTCTAAATCAATCCACCAAATACCCCGTGTTACCTCTCTGACTACCCCATAATTGTCTGGCACAACACACTTCCAGTTTTTACCCATAATGTACTATACTACAAAATAAGTCATAAGGTACAAATGGATTCTGTCTCATCAGTCATGTGTTGGGGTTGGGATATGTTGTCCAATATCTGCATCATGTTTTTGGACTGTAATAGGAAACTGGAGTACCAAGGAAGGACATGTAAACTCCACATAGTAAGGCCCTCAGCAGATACTTGAACCCCAAAGCTTGCTGCTGTGAAGCAACAGTGCTAGAATTTCTAGCCAATCATGTAGAACAGTTTGGAGAAGGCCCACAAATTAGTGTGATGCCCATATGTCCACATTCTTTTGGTCACAGAGTGTAAAGATTACAAAAGTACAGCATGCAGGCCTCATCCCATCTGTACCTCCCTTCTCCAAGATTTCAGATCTGTAATATCTCATGCAATCAACAGGGGGCAGTAGAGAAACCTTTTACTATGACATCCAGTAAGGGCGACTGGTGAACAAGCGTGTTTGTCAGTGGCACGCTGATTTGTTCTGCGCTTGCGCAGCATTTTACCCTAAACCAAGATGGCGGTGCAAGAAACAGCTGCTCAACTCTCTATGGCTCTTAAGGTTCAAGAATATCCAACTTTGAAGGTTAGTATTTGCTTGATTTTTTTAAAGGACACACTCGTGAGAGTTGTCTGGTCGTGTGAGGCCTGTTTAGGCGAGGTGTTTGAGGAAAATTGTCGTTTAAATCAGATGTCGGTAGGTTTGGAGTCCATGTAGAACTGTCGGGGTTTGTTCAGGGAGCTAAAGCTAAACAAGTTAGCAAAACAACTCAGCTGAGAGAGAGAGACACACACACAGACGGGGGGGACTGAGGGGTTCGGAAATAGTCAGGTTTTAGTTAGTGTACTGGTTCTTAAAAAAGAAGTGGGGGTTGTTTGTTTGTCTGGTGTCTGCTGTAAACGTAATCCAACTCAGCTCGCATGCTTTGTTTAGTAAAAAATGCCTAATACTGTCTGTCTTTAAACCCGCTTTGATGCTCGACGGATCATGTTATAGCCTCCCCTGCAGGCTAGGACTGTTTTAGCTGCCTTCTGAAATAAATTAACGGTGCTTTCGCCCTTAAACGGCGAAGGCCGGATCGCTACTAGACAATATTATGACGTAAACGTAACCTATTCTGTTTATCTGCCGTTAGCTTGTCACTGATTCACGTCATGTACCTAGCTCGCGCTGTCTACCAACCTCACCTGGCTTGTCATCGGAGACAAGTGCCTGCAATTATCTGCAAAGGAGCACATTGTACACACACACATGCATGCAGGCGGTGTAGACGTATCTGTATGAGACACACCATGCGTGTGCTTGAATGCTCACGTTGATCAGGATGTCTGTGCACGTACAGCTCACGTGTAGAGAGATTGGCGTGCATGTCCTGGGTTTCATCATGGCAGAAGCTTTGCCACCTTTGTTCTCTGCGCCACTGCCTCTCCACCCCCCGCCTCCCCCCACCTCCTGCAAGCATCAGGCATGCAGTACCGCTGCGTGTCGGGATGGGATATGCATGATGTCTGGGATTTATTGAGTCCAATCGAGAAGGAGTCTGTCTGCCTGGCGCTTCGTTTCCGTCCCTGTTGCACGCGTGCAGAATTTCAATGCCATGATCTGCCCATGTGTGCTACTTCCGGTTAAAATGCAAGCCTGTCCAGAACATCAAGATCATGTGTGAACAGTGTCATTAGTTATACGTGATTGTGGCACCACAAAGGCACCCTGAATGACTTGCAGTAACCTTTATTATGAATTAATGTCTTTTTCGGTGGGTCTGATTTTTATTTTGTAATCGTGGTCTGGTTCAGGAACTGCCAGAGCTCTTGATTGTAACGTACAGCCCATGTCCGTGTGCATACAGAGAACCCGTGACTCATAAGTAGCCACTTGCTCTTTGCAACCGTGGTGTGCTGAAAAGCAGCTCGGAACACACACCATGTTAAAGAACGCCGTGGTGGACGGGCAGCGACGGGTAAGTGTTTAGGACCTCTCAGCCAAGGTCAGGGATCTGAGAATGCACTGGGTACAGACTGTCCGAAACTGGAGATTCCAGCAGATCAGCAGTTTCTCAAACACTCACTCCAGCCTGTCCGACTCCAATAAGCATGCCTCAATCACCAAGAGAACATTTACTATCTGGTCTTTAAACAGTAACTGTGTTCGTTAACGGTAGTAATTAAAAGTGGCTACCAGCCTGATAATTACAAGCTTACAGGTGTGTCTAATAAATGGGTTGGTGAGGGGTGGGTGTATGTGTAACATTTGTTAGATTACCTGTCAAAAATGAAAGCGGTTCGTTCATTTGTAGCTCGTTTCAGCCACTTACTCCTACTAGGGTTACAGATGGAGCCTATCTTATCATATATATTAAGGTGTAGTGGTTAGCACCTCCGCCTCACAGCAGCAAGGTCCTGGGTTTGAGTTCTGGGCTCGGCAAAAGCGTTTCTGTAATGAGTTTGCGTGTTGCCCCCCTGCTTGCCTGGGTTTCCTCTGGGAACTCTGGTTTCCTCCGACAGTCCAAAGACATGCACATTAGGCTAACTGACTGTCCCAAATTGCCCCAATGTCTGAGTGTGACTGGTTTTGTGCCTGGGTGTTAGATCTATAATGGATCAGTGAGACTTCCAGTCCTTGGCACTTCTGTCAAGTATTTAATAATAAGAACATTATTATTATTATTGTATTTTATTAAAATAAAAATAAAAATGTGGGCAGCCCAGTGATACAGCGAGTAGCATGTCTACCTCACAACAAGAAGGCACAGATTTCGAGTCCCTGGCTGATGAGGGCGTTTCTGAATGGAGTTTGCTTGCGTGGGTTTCCTCCAGGTACTCTGGTTTCCTCCCACAGTCCAAAGACATGCACATTATGCTTACTGGCTGTTCTAACTTGTCCTTAGATGTGTGTGAAAGGTTGTGTGTATGTATTTGCCCTGCGATGAACTGTCAAGGTCTTCAGGGTGTAACCTGCCTTGGCCCAGAGTTGGCTGAGACAGGCTCCAGGCTTGCTGTGACTCTAGTAGGATTAAGCAGTTTAGTTAAGGAATGTATTGTTTTTATTTATGATATTTAGTATTTATTTTCCACTGGATTTTGAGGTATGCAAATTTTATAAAAAGTCTTGAAAATGAAATAAAATATATATGTTCTTACAATCAAATACTTAACCTGCGAAGAAACTCCAGAGAAAGCAGGGACTGTTCCAGCACTTTAGGTTGGGGTAGACCGGTGGGTGACTGGAATCAGGCGACGCTAAAGACTTGAGGTTTGTTCCTCGCAGCAGGCTGATGAAGTCACATTTGTTGGAAAAAACATATTTAATTCTTGAAAAAAATGTTATTGGAATAAAAAACTAAACATTAATTCATTAATGCAGTGATATCAGGTGAGGAGGCCTGGAGGGTAGTCAGCATTGCAGGTCATCCCAAAGACGTTGAGGTCAGTACTCCTAACATTGGAGTTTTATTTGAGTTTCTCTACTCCAACCTTTTCTACCATATCTCCATGGAGCTTGGTTTGTGCGCAGAGGCACTGTTTTGGCTCCAGTGAAGGAAATTTGAAATGTTACAGTGTACACAGACGCTCTAGAGTGTTGTGAGCTTCTAGTATTGTGGCAAAAGTTTGGGGAAGAACCACACACGGTTGTAAAAGTCATGTGTCCGCATACTTTTGGCTGCATAGAGTATTATAGAAGGGAAATAAAAATGAAATTGAGCTCTGCTTAATTGAATTGGACTGCTTTGGTGCTACTTTGCTGCACAATGGGAGGCAGTACATATATTTAACCTATAAAACATTATAAAAATCTATGTTTCGTTTGGTAAATTGATTCAGAAAAGAGTTCAACTTATTAGTTCAACTGAACATGATTTTTACATCTCATATTTGGTCATTAGATTTAGTATGTAATCTTTAGTATATCGTCCGTCAGGATATAATGGATGTAGGCACTTTGTGAAGTGAATCACTTATTGAATGTTTGCTGTATTTATCCATGGGATTAAAGGAAACACTCAGAAGTGCACCCCATACCCTCATTTTAGACATATGCAATTTCCACCCGTCAAGTATTGCCTTCCCTATCACACCACCTCCAACCAGGGAGGGGCGTAAGCATGCACATGCCCCCTTCCTGACATTTGATGCATTTGAGCCCACTTCTTTATGAACTGCTGCGCGTGCGTTTTTGGAGGTGATTTAACAAACTCCGAGGGAAAACACTATCCGCCACTATCCATACGAATGAGCTCCCAGATGCCCATGATTGGCTGGTGATCGCTGTGGATACGCCACCCCTGACTTACGCGAAAGCTCGGCCAATCAGCTCCCATTGGCTCCCGGTCATGAGTTGGCTGTGGCATCAACCTGGATTTGAACTTGCGATCTCCAGGTTGAGAGTCACACACCTTGTCGATGCGCCACTGTCACATTTACTGATTATCTCTTTATGGGCTGAGAGCACAGCTCTGTAGATGTGAATCAGAGTGAGCAACACAACACTATTCCAGCCAGTAAAAGGGGGCATTTCTGCTCTTGTGCAGCACATATGCACTTATTACTGACTACTGATTGGCTGGAGGGGAGATGGGGGATGTTGCTGTTAGTGTGATTTTGTCTTGGAAAAAGGCATCCATGAATTTTGGGGGTGGAGCTTATAAAGGAGCACTGAAAGCAGGTATGTCTTTTTAAAGGATTCATGACTTTGTTCTATCCACTGTGAGGTGATTCCTGACCTGAAAACGCTTTGTGCCCTGCAGGTTCCTTACGAGACCTTAAATAAGCGCTTCCGTGCAGCGCAGAAGAACATAGACCGTGAAACGAGTCACGTGACCATGGTGGTGGCCGAGCTGGAAAAGACCCTGAGCAGCTCCTTCCCCGTGGTGGACTCTGTGGTCTCCTTGCTGGATGGTGTGGTGGAGAAATTAAGCGCGCTCAAACGGAAGGTAAGCTCACGTTGTTTTTGGTTGTACTTGCAGCGAAGGGACACTGAGAGCTTATTTGTATTACGCCGGCCCAGTTTATTTTCCACCACCCATGAACCACTTCTCAGTCTGGAAGATTTATTTCAGTCGTCTTAGCAAGATGCCGCTGGCCTGAAATAACGGAACAGCGCCGGTCAGGGGATTTGCGATGTCGTCATGTCATCACGATACCTTATTAGCTGATATGACTGATCCCATGTGAATAGTTTATGAAATGGACGATTACATCTGTAATAAGACAGTTCATGACTAGAGACTGAAGAAGTGAACGTTAAAATATTTTTTAGAGGTTTTTCGGCGTCACTAATGGGTAGGATATGTCGCCTCCAGCGATCTAACAGTCTTTGTCCCATCTCTTGAAGGCAGCAGAATCAATCCAGGCTGAAGACGAGAGCGCTAAGCTGTGTAAGCGGCGTATCGAACACCTGAAAGAGCACAGCAGCGACCAGCCGGCGAACGTGAGCGTCTGGAAGAGGAAGCGCATGGACCGCATGATGGTGGAGCACCTGCTGCGCTGCGGCTACTACAACACCGCCGTCAAGCTCGCCAAACAGAGTGGGATCGAGGTAGGCCTACGCTGCCTGATTATATTTAAAATCCTTTAAATTCACATAGCGTGCAAAGAAATGTAAAATTCTACCTTTTTTTTTAATGATGAATTGCGTATCACATGTTTACATATTTGTCAGGATTTGGTCAACATCGAGATGTTTCTCACCGCAAAAGAAGTGGAGGAATCACTTGAAAGGCAGGAAACAGCCACCTGCTTGGCCTGGTGCCATGACAACAAGTCACGTCTGAGGAAAATGAAGGTAACGCTGTTTATTTAGCGGACCTGGGGTTAGAAACAAAATGCTTAGGTTCTAAAAATGCACACAGCCTTGATCGGGAGGTCTTCGGTTTCTTTCGTGGAGAATATGCTGAATTTGTTTTAATTTTTTTCCCATAAAATGAGGTCGGTTTTAATGTTAATGTACATTCTGTTTTTATAGAGACCGGGTTTTAAACTTTCTTCTTTCTCTCAGAGTTGTCTGGAGTTCAGTCTAAGGATCCAGGAATTCATTGAGCTCATTCGACAGAACAAACGCATGGATGCAGTACGGTACAGTGACCTGCTCCAATAGTAGCAACAGCTTACGGACTCTTAATGGTCATGTGGTTATATAAACTTCCCTGGGTGTGTTGTAGACATGCACGGAAACACTTCAGCCAAGCAGAAGGTGGGCAGCTGGATGAGGTTCGGCAGGTGATGGGCATGCTGGCATTTCCGTCCGACACTCACATTTCCCCATACAAGGTGAGAGTCAGGGGTTCAACCCGAGACAATCGAATGAGAATCAAGTGTTTTATTTCTCTTATACACCAGTGATTTATCAACAAGTGCGCTTGAGACCGGAGCGGCCATATTTAAATATTAAATAAGCATCTCTTTACCGAAAGCGTCCTTTCCCTTCATTTGTTCTTCTTTGTAACCCTCGGATTACACTGGGCCACCATGTCACATTTCAAAAAGCGTGGAGCTCCACGATTTATGAGCGTGCGTAAAGCGTTACCGATTGGGGTATTTAAAGGAGGCAGGGTGCATCCGAGGGATGAAACTTGAAAGAATCATGTTTCCAAACTGATCAAGATCCTCTGCGATGGCACACCAAGGTCTGTTAAGGTCGAATACGATTCGCTCGTCGTCGTCGTCCCACCCCCCAAATAATTACGCAATCCTGCACAATTAATATGTGACAGGTCATCATGAGTCTCTCAGCCCGAATGCAATGCATGATGGAATATACTGCCTGGTTAGTGACCGTTTGTTTGTTGAATGCTACTTTTCACAATGCATCATGGGAGTCCACTATATAGTGTATAACATTTCTCACTTTTAAATGGTAAACTCCCTATATAGTGATTTGGGACACAGCATACGTCTGTGTATCCTGAGCTGTAAGAATTACAACCAGATAATAGACTCATCACCCTGTTGCTTTGTTAATACCATGACAATTAAAGTCTTGTTATAGATTAGAAAAAAAAAAACATGCTTTCTGGCGCAGAAACTGCTATACGAGTACAAATCTTGACACGCTGCCCAGTGTCCTGTTAGCATTTCTACCAGAAGAAAATCATTGACATGGACATTGGTTGATATTTTGTTAAAGTGTAACATTGGCTACCGGCCGGAACACATATCTTGGTACACTTTTGCTGATATTGCGTATACCCGTGATCCCATAACGTAGTCTAGTGAGTGTAATCCCACTTGAATTAATGACAGAATCTCTCTTGCGAAGATGAACCTGGCTGCGATGTAAATTTAGGAATGTTTGAGTGCAAAGCAGCACTAGTCGAGATTGAAAAATGATTTGCTAAAATGACGCGTTTCAGATGTTGATGCTGGAAACACTGGAAATGATTTACAGGACGTTTCTTGTGTCTTATAGGACCTTCTGGATCCAGGCCGCTGGAAAATGCTGATCCAGCAATTCAGATACGACAATTACAAATTACACCAGCTGGGGAACAACTCCGTGTTCACCATCACTCTGCAGGCAGGGCTGTCTGCCATCAAAACCCCGTATCCTTTCAGCAGCGGCCCGATTACCTCCCGATTACAGAGTTACTGTTAACACATTAGAGCACATGTTTGTCTTTAAAACAAATGTCATTCATAGCAATAAAAACTAGTGTTTAGTTTCACAGAATTTTTTTTTAAGCATGCTTAAAGGGGCTTTTTATTTTTTATTTTTACACTTTCATCCAAGAGCTTAGAGCACACACACACACGCTACAGGTCAATATCTTTGGAACCCTTTTTTTTTCGGCTTTTATTGAAAATTACACAGTTTTATTTCTCACTGAATCCTGAAATTAAAGCATGGAACACCAGGGGGAAAAAATCAGTTTTAGGTTACACTAAGAAGTTTTGAAATTGTTTATTTTAACAAAAATTTTCACCCATTGAAGTCGCCACTGTTAGCCCGTGTTCCCACTGAATATGCTCAAGGTTTACACTACCTCCACCAAAGAGGTCACGTTTTTGCCGGCATCTGTTTGTCTGTTTGTGAACAACTTTTCGAAATTACTTATGAATGGATTTTCTTGAAATTTTCAGGGAAGGTGGAGAATGTGTCCGAGAACAAACGATCAATGTTTGGTTTATCTCCGCCAATAAACAGGTCCTATAAAATGATGTTATTTATCAGTTCATAATCACTACCATGAAAAAGGTTGTTACTGCTGTAAAAGAAGCAGCACAGTTGTCGCTTTGATCCGAGGGGAAAACACGAGAGCCTCTCCTTCCTTCGTTCATTATTGAATGAATCCATTTATTTGTACTTCCTGGTTGCTTTTTTTGTCACCCTTCTGTCTACGTCAACCCGAACTAGCTCGATGGGGTTTAAGTCTGGAGATTTCACTGCCGCTAAGATAGTTCTGATAAACTGCTTCCCTTTGTTCCTTTTTCAGAAGGTAGTTCACACAGAGAGAGAGATGTGGATTAATTAATTAGTTATTTTTTGAGAGTCTCAAAGCTACACTTGTTTTGATTTCCACTTGGGTGAATACAAAATCAAAACCTTGTGCCTGCACAGCAGCGATGATCAAGTGCCGTTCCTTGAGCACGAAATGGATTGTGAAATATCTATAATAAAAAAAAGGGGGGACCGTTTGCAGTGTTTCATAGACAAAATCATGTGACAGGTTGCACATGTGTAATAGTCTGATACAGCTCCTTTAGATATACTCTGTAGTTCATGTTTATTGCCTTTTGTAAATAATATAAATATTTGATTATTATGATATGATGATTTTTTTTACTTTACTTTTATTTTGTTCAGTACAACAACATTAAGCAATGTCACTATTTACTCATGAGTTTCTCTGCGACATGATTTTTTAAAATGTTCTTTATTAGCTAAACTGTTTATCATTTTTTCTAACCAAATTGGGATTTGTTAACGTTCCTCTTTTGCCTAAATTACTAGTTTAAGTTGCTGTCCTTAACTCGAGGCTCACAGACAGTGTTACAAAGAGGACGGTTCCTCTAAAAACCCAGACTGTCCTGTATGCAGCAAGTCACTAAACAAACTGGCTCAGCCTCTCCCCATGGCTCACTGCGCAAACTCTCGCCTGGTGTGTAAAATCTCCGGAGAGGTCATGAACGAAAACAACCCACCCATGATGCTGCCTAATGGTTATGTTTATGGCTATAATGTGAGTAGAGAACTGTTATGTGGCAGTCTTGTGCGGGGGGGAAAAAGAGAGTTTGGTGCCATAAAAACATTCCATGTATTATCTCTGCCTCTGTCTCTCTCTCTCTTTCTCTCTGTGTGTCTGTCAGGACCTCATTGACTGTATAAATGATATACCGAATAAGTTCAACAAGCTTCGCATTGTCATGTCGATTCTCAGAAGTAGGCAAAGCACATACAGCAGACGAAAAAGGTTTTTTGTTAATAACGAAACTAAAAAAAAAAAAGGCTCATAGACCACTGCTCAGATTTGCGCACAATAAAAAACAAACAAACCACAGTCTAATTCAGATAGGCAGACAGACTTGCAGGTAAATAAATATTTTTGGAGCAAATGACTAAATCGGAAGCTTGCAGCGATGTTCAGGTGTGCGAGCCAGACATAGCCACAATAGCTACAATCGACTAGAACACAGAATAAGAAAAAAAGAAAGGAAGGCATGAGGATGAATAGATACTGAGCTCCAGATCAGGCTGGGTTTAAAAAGGTAGAGCGGAGACACAAAAAAGGGATGCAGGTTACCTTCCCGGTATTTTTACTGGAACATGTTTATACTGTTGGGTGGACAGAGGAACACTTGTGGTTAACACCTTGCCCAGGGGTCTTGGCTTGGTGGGAGTCTGATGGGATACAAACTCATGACCCCCTGCAGTAAATCACAGAACCCTAACCACTACACCACCGGTTTTACACACACACTCAGAGCAGTGGGCTGCCGCACACATTGGGGCGCCCGGAGGGCAGTTGGGGGTTCGGTGCTTTACTCAAGGGCACTTCAGCCGTGAATGTAGATGAAGGGACGGTGCAGCTCACTCCAACCTCGGACACTGACGACCTGGCTTCATATTAACTCGTATCTGTTTAAGTTTTAGTTTGCGTTATACGTACAATATTTAAATAGTATGTTGCTTTTTGTTTGTTTTATTCCCTCTACAGTCGCTCTTGTCTATCCGTCAAGACGATAAGGTGGTGTGCCCCAGAACCAAAGAAGTCTTCAACTTCTCCCAAGCTGAGAAGGTTTACATCATGTGATGAGGACCCCAGAACATAGTTCAAGCTTGTTTTTTTTTTCTTTTTTTGTAATAACATCATCCTGGGCTTGATGAATCCCAAAACAACGAAACCTGTAGTATGGAGGCCTCTGTTCCTCAGTTCGTGTTCAGTGAGACTGAATTCAGTTGCCCTCTGCCAAACCTTTTCCGAGGGGAAAAAAGGTTTCTAGTGAATAGGAGGTTTTTACTCTACAACTGAATGGTGAAAACAGGGACGAACAAACGCATCATTTCAGAAAAGTTGATTTTTTTTTTTTTATTTATTTATTTTTTTTTTAGTTTTTTCTCTTTACCGGCTTCTTGACCGTTGTGTGATTTCAGAAGGACATTTAAAATTAAAATGACCATTCATTTTAATCAAGGGTGCCCTTGTTGTTGTTGTTTTGGTTTTTGTTTTTTAAAGACCAAAGTGTTTAGCGTGTAATAGGGTCCATTTTCTAATATCTTACCTGAGCACCTGTAAAATATGTTACCACGTATGGTTAGTTCATTCCAGCACATTCATCACACACACGCTCACTGCCGTACCAGTTACCTTCTAGACAGTGTAGTAGCACCAGTGGAAATACTTTGCACATAATTCTCAGTTGATGTAACTAGGCGTAGGAAGACATTGCAGTTTGTTGGTAGCTGTTTGTGAAAGGTTGTTATTAGACTTGACTTAACATCACACACCATGTTTTGACCGGTCCATCATTACGATGCGGACTACTTGTGTCCGTGGCCAACACACAGCTTGTTGGGTCAAGTGTAGCAGGATTTTATTGTGACTTCAGTCTAAAGTATCAAGGTTTGTGAGGAAAGCTGTGATTACCGTACGAAATGTCCATCCATGTCTCATTAGTTAGCGGTGTTTTGGAATGGATTGTTTTTTTGGTAGAAAACAACAATGCTGTTATTATTTTCTTCTGGCTTTATTTCCCGAAAATAAGAACACATCGAATAATTTATGTCATAGCTGAACTACCCAGGATAATAAAATTGATCGAGTGGAGTGTAATGATGTGATATGGCACTGTTCTGTTTTTTGTTTTTTGTCATCTCGACAGATCCGCAGGGGTCGGAATAGATCTGCAGGGATCCATACCGATCCCGGTCTTAACGCACACCTCTGCATTCGTTCACCAAAGCCGCCTGTAGTGTCTGATTCTCAGGTTAGGTTGCCATCATACATGCTAGACCATAAAGCCTGACTCACTGTGTCTCCGTACCTCTCAAGACCATCATTAGTCGTTTCACATTTTCAAAAGGACTGTCTTCCTATTTTCTTCTTAGGTCTTGATGGTAAGGGCTACGTAGGTTTGGGATTGATAAGGTCTGAACCCCTTTGTCATATGATTTTTATTTATTTAATTTTTTTAACAAATGCTTCAGATAATCAAGCATTTTTTGACAAAGCACTGAATAGTTTTGTGTCATCCTTCAAGCACACATTTTCTATTTCATACTCCACACCATTCAGATTTTCCCAGATAAGTAGCGGTTAGGTCGTCTATGAGCGCCTATTTTTTTAAGCACACTTTTTTTTTTTTTTCTCCTTTATACTTGGCAAGCTGCTTTCAAATGTGCTATTTTATTGTAAGTGTGGAAAGGCTTCTTAGATACTGCTCTTGCATGTGTGTACTCCTAGAGTCGTTGGGTTGTTCATGTTTAGTCAAATAAAAAATTATTTGAATAAATGCTGTGACTCGGTGATTGTTAAAACACATCCACACCATGATACCTCCACGCCGTGTTCGTTAGCAGGGCGACGCTGAAAGTTTTATCATGCGATTTCTAATAAAATATTCGGTCACGTGTGTAGAGCGCAGGGGAGACGACTTTGAAAAATACACCGTATTTGGTCACATTTGATCACTGCATCATGGTCAGCCTAGGAAGGTTCCAGCCTACCCTCATATACTACTGAATTTCATCTGTGGTGCTTTATTAGCCCTACACCAGGCTGATGGTGTCTTCCAGCCGTGTGACATAAAAGCAAACGTATTTGTTTGACTATAAATCAGAAGACTCTAGGTTCAGTCCTAGCTGACTGAAAATACTACTTTGTTTTCCACACTTTCATTCCCCTGTAAGTGGAGTGCCATACTGTAAGAGAAAGTGGTATAGCATCAATCTGATTTTTTTTTTGTGTCGCAACCCTTGTGTCTGTACGTGTACATGTGGGAACCCTGTCGTTATATTTGGTTTCCATGACCGAAATCTTCTCAATAGCGTAACAATATCAATTTCATACAGTATCGATCAATTATAACTGGGCCACTGGGTCGCATTATGCCATTGATGGCGTCATCAAAACGGATTCGCGTTGACACCTTGAATCAGGAGCTGTTTGTTTTTTGGAGCTCGGCTTTTAGGCAGTGCACAAAGTTTATATAATTTTGCTATCCATATGGGTGATTGTTAGGCTTGGCGGAGGTCTGCGCTCCAAGATTGCTTTTATTTTGAAGGAAAAATATAAGACGAACAAATACACACTACAGAAAAAAAACAAACCTGTCTTTTACTATCTTACAGCCCCAGCTGTGTTTTCACGCCCAGCCTCACCCCGTCATTCTTGCCAATTATTTAGGGACTGGCATGTTGCCCACTATATATACACACACTCAATATTCTGATATAAAATGCATCACTGAGACCACCGACTCACTTCTACTAGAGAAGGGTGACAAACAAACCACCCGTGCAGGTTTCTTTTTTTTATTTTTCCACATGTTAAGATCTTTAATCTTTAAAAACCATAAAAAGCCTTTCGTGATTTGGTCATGAGGTTGTAGGTTAGGAGTCTGCACATGCAGAGCGTCTGGTATGTGTTAATCAACTCAACATTACATTTTTATCTTAAACAGTTTTTGGTCACTTTGTCTTCACAGTTTTGTGTGGTCCAGGAAGAGTCGGCGCGGATAGTGATGTGTTGGGTTTAGTAGACGTAGCTGGCAGTGAAGAGCGACTGCGTGGCAGCCTGGTCAGTCTGGCCTGTTGGTTTGTACTCGCCTTTAGATGCCAGACCGTTAATCTGTGGGGGGCAAAAACAAGAGAAACATGACGTTCACTTTGCCAGAGCGACATCTGCTGCTTCAGGGAACGGTTTCCTTCCCTTTCTTCCCTTATGCTTTAAATAAAATCAAATAAATTGGATATTATGACTTGTTTACGAGTGAAGTTATTCTTACGGCTGGGGGTTATAAAACAGCTTAAGACCCAAAAACCAGCTTCACAATCTGGACTATCATTAAACACACACGCACACACACGCACACACACACACAAAATGTAACAAATCCCCTAATTCACTGCTCACCTTGGCACGAGTACAGAAAGCCTCCTGCCCAGCCTTCTTGTTCTCTGCTTTACCCTTCCACGCTGCGAGCGCGGAGGCTTGGAGAGCACGTCCGTAAGAGAACGTCAGCTTCCAGGGCCTGTGCAGCGGAGTCTGGTTGATGGCGTTGAGATTGAGTGAAGCTTCCTCCTCACTCTGACCTCCTGACAGGAAGCAGATGCCTAGAAGTCCAAAGTGATCTCAGTGAGTACAGATCAAAAAAAATCAAAGAAAAATATGGTTTCCTATCAAATCTCTTATCGAAATCTAAACAAAAACGCTTCAAATCACCTGGAACAGCAGCAGGTACAGTGCGCCTGAGGGCACTGACTGTTGCCATGGCAACCTCCTGCGGGGTAAACTTCTTGGAGCAGGACTGTCCGGCAGTGACCATGTTAGGTTTGAGCAGAGTGCCTTCCAGATACACATGGTGGTCAGACAGGGCCTTGTAGACAGCAGCGAGGACCTAGTGAAAGAAACCGAAATGAGGAGTAGTGCCCCTCAACGACTCCGGAACTTCTTGCTATGAGGCAGACGTGCTAACCACGACGACACAGTGCCGCACTAGAGTTAATATATTATCATTTTAACTAGATTTTAAATAATACATTTATAAACATATATAATGTGAGATTTTACATTTGGTTTGTTTGTGTGATTGTTAACAGGATTACACGTAAAGTTACGAGCTGATTTTCATGAAATTTCTACCAGAGGCGGGGCTTTGGACACAAAAGTCTCCATTAATGTTTTAAAGGATTTTTTGACACCATGAGACAGGATCATTTTTTGGAAGTGTGTTATATAAAAATTAGGTCCAGCAGGGGGCACTGTGTACGCTTTTTTTTTTTTTTTTTTTTTTTAGCTTTGTGGAGGCTTGCGCTTATTTTTTATGTTGGACTTCAAGTTGGGTGTTAGGCTTAGACCTATATGAAGGGTTAAATCAGATCCAGATCCACCTAACTGACGTCTGGTTCTGATGTGAGGACTATAGCTTTTTTCATTGATCTTAGCGGAAGCTCACCTTCTCTGTGACGTACTGGCAGCGCTTGAGATCATGATTTCCATCTGGGAGAATCTCGGGCTCAACAATAGGCACCAAGCCATGCTGCATACCAAACAGAAAGAACGCCACCACATTAGCCACTACATTACTTGCTTGCTCAGATGTCTGAAGGATTTATGTGTTATTTGCCCTGATGGTGTACCTGTTGGCAGATGCTAGCGTATCTGGCTAATACATTGGCGTTTTCAGCAATAGCGAGAGCAGAAGGGCAGCTGTCAGAGATCTTCAGCACACAGCGCCACTTAGCAAAGTCACAGCCATCTTTCTTGTACTGAGCACAGCGTTCACCCAGGCCATCCAGCCCTAACAGAGACAAGGGGAAAGAGACTAATCAAGGGCTGACAGACGCACATAGACCTGACTGACTGACCAAATCAAAGTGCGGAACATTCTTGAACCATCATGCTAGATTTACCCTGTGTGGTCGTCTCGCCATCTGTTCCACTCAACCCTGCTGTGCCTTTGTCAACCTGGTAACACAAGACCAAATACAGAGTCATTAAAGACACACAAGTACGGAGTAATACATAAAGAGAGCATGTGGACACATTACAGTGTATCTGAAGATTTTCTGTGGACGGTTATTGTGAAAAACTGGTCTAACCTGTTGCCAGTTTAAACCTAAAATTACATCATGCTGCTGTCAGGTTCTGAGAGTTTGTTTACATTCATTCCTGTTTCTAACAGACAGGACAAGCAACTCCCAGGACTCGTACCTCCATTTACTTTCCTTCAAGTATTCCATGACCATCTTGTATGATCGTGTTTTTATTCCACGCTTGCCATTTATTTGATTTTACTTTCAACGCTGCAGACTTTGAACAGATAGCATTTGATTTGGACTGGAAGCGAAGAATATTGACACCAATCTCTTCAATCAGACAGC
>JBCNYG010000016.1:14545112-14561322 GCA_039654305.1 Porochilus rendahli | reverse complement strand
AGAGAGAGAGGATGGATATTTAAGAGGGCTCGAGTGTGTGGGGGAGATACGAGGGGAAGACTATGGTTTTCTTTGGGCTCTCTCTCTCTGTTTCTGTCTCTCTCTCTCTCTCTCTCTCTCTCTCACACACACACACACACACACTCACCCACCCACCAGTTTAGCAGCTGATGCACCTTTCATCAGGTTTTTGGGAACCCTGAAATGACTATTGTCGTGAAGTCTGGATCTACGTGAATGAGGATCTTGAGATAACAAAATGGGCGGCGCGGCGGCGTGGTGGTCAGCGCATCCACCTCACAGCAAGAAGGTCCTGGGTTCAAGTCCTGTGCTCACAAGGGTGTTTCTGGGTAGAGTTTCTTTGTATGATTTTCCCGTGTCGACCCAGAACACGCTGGAGCAGGGGTGCCCAATCCTGGTCCTGGTGATCTCCCTTCCCAAAGACGTTCAATCCAAGCCTAGTTATGCCCACCTGACCATCCAATCATCTAATCGAGACTTAAGACTCGGAAATGAAGACTTGAAGCGATGACTGGATTTGTCGGATAGGCACCGTTAGGGTTGGAGTTGAAATCTTTAGGAAGGTTGATCACCAGGAACAGGACTGGGCACCCCTGCGCTGGAGGGATTATCTTTCGGCTGGTCTGGGAACGCCTCGCCGGAAGTGGCTGGGAAGAGGGACATCTGGACCTCAGTGTGTAGGCTGCTGCTCCCTCAACCCGATCCTGGATCAAGCGGAAGATGATGATGATGATGAAGATTGGTGTAGTGAAAGTTAATGTCGCAGGCTGTGAAAGGGAGTACAGGAACACCATGCTTTAACTACAAGCTTGTTTTTGTCCCTCCCGTCTCGTCTCGCTCTCGTTCCAACTGGTAGTTAAACGGGTTTCACCCGCGTTACACTCGGCAAAGAGGAAGAGAAGTGCTGCTTGGAAACCAGCCACAGAGGCTTTTTATTTTGGGAGGACAATTGAGTACTTGTTTTTTGTGACTTCTGTTATTTCCTAGACAATAGTTGCTGTGAAGTTTTCTTTTCTTTTGCTCTTCCGGGAAAAAAATTTTTTCCTTCTTGTCTAATATTACCAATCACAAGATTATTTAGAAAGTTTCATCAGTGTTAAACACATCTAGTCTAAAAAAATAATAATAAAATAGGCCTAGGAATATCAACTACATGGGGACTTGGACGATGATGTAATTTTCTGTTGGGTTTTCTTTCGTCGTCTTTTTTATTTGTTCACTGAAACCTGAACACGCTCTGACATGAAATCTGCAACACTGAAATAGACTGCCGTGCTTGTCGTCAGGATTTATTTTGGAAGGGTGCTGATTTACGTCTCAAAGGCTGACAGTCAGGTTTGTGGTTAGACGAGGTTCCCCAGTCGAACTCTTTCAGAAAACGAGCTGTAGTCCTGTTGTAGAGTGTGTGTGTGTGTGCGTGTGTGTGTTTTAATCTCTGGGTTCTTTCCACACAAAAGATCATTTGTTTTGAAAGATGACTTCATGTAGCGTTCATGCTGATAGTGCAGTCTGGAGGAAGGTTCTCGGTGTGGGGCTTCTCGTTCTCACAGCCCTGTCGGCGACGTGTGAAGGGGGAAAGATCCCGTTCGAGGACAGATACAGACTTGGAAACAGACTGATGAATGCGGCGGAGTGTCTGCGAAACCATGTCGAGTCAGTGGTTGGAGCTGACACGACTAATAAGTGTTTGACGGTAAGTGAGTAAACTTTTTTTAACTTATAAAAGGTAAGTTAATAATAAAAAAAACACGCATATACATAGTTCATCGTTCATTCATCCAAATCGGTCGCCTGGAGGCTGGCGCCTATCTCAGCCGAGCGCAGAGTACACCCTGGACAGCTCACCAGGCCATCGCAGGGCACATATACATTTTTACTTAAATAATTTTTTTTTTTCTACAGTTTGGTTTCTTTCCAACTTCCCACCACTACTTTATTCTGTCACATGACTAAATATTTGGAAGGGTAGAGACTGAAGCCAAGCTGTAAGCCTGTCACAGGTGTTAAAGACCAAAATCGTTTGGTATGCAAGCAGTTGGCCTTGTACGATATACGGTATTATATCTGAATGCATGAGTGTGTGGGCTCCTGATGTTTCACTCTGACATGTCTGCACACAAGTATTTATTTCCAGACGTCTTATTGTCCTGTCACTAGTTTTAAGATTGTTTCAGTGCGGTGACTGTATGGTGCGAGTTTATCGAGTTTACCTACATGGTATATACTGGTACAGCAGCATTGCGGGCTATATTGCTTTGACAGTATGAGACTCCTTTTCTTTACACGGCCACTTAAAAGGTTTAACCAATTTTTCTTCCATGCACAGAGCGCGCCCATTACTGGCAGCCCCCAGCTACAATATTGTTTACATAACGTTTTTTTACGCTGTATATTTAGTCCTAGTCGATGATCTTGCTTTGGCCCGGTGTGTACAGCCTTGCCATGACCCTTGTCGGATTATGTAGTTCGGCAAACAAATGAGTCTATGATATGAGAGGTGTTTTTAAAAAACTGTCAAACCAGAAGCGGCACATAAATCTCGGTGGTGGGATGACCCAGGGTGGAAGCGTTGGAGTACAGTGTAAATAATAGGCCAGAATATATTCCATACACACATGCTTGTACACTCATCCACCACTGGAGGCAACATAGAGCAAACAATGTACCTAGCACCTTGTTATTGAAAAGTTGGAGGAAACCAGAGAACTTGGAGGAAAACCATGCAGGGAGACGGAGACAACCTGAGCTGTGAGGTGGCCAGTGCTTCCTGATGCGTCACATTTGTCTCGTATATTTATTAAATTTTTTTTTTATGAGACCGCATGCATGGGTTTCATCTGGGCGTGCTGGTTTGTGAACCTATTCAGGGTGTAACTCCGCCTCAAAGTCAGCTTCGATTGGCTCCGGCCGGGCCGTGATGTATTGCCGAACCGCTTAATCCTACTAGGGACGTGAGGGGGACTGGAGCCCATCTCAGACGCCACCGGTTCGAAGGCAGGGTACACGCTGAACAGCTCGCCAGACAATCACCGGGCTCAACACACGATCGTTTACAGTCACTCTCACATCCAGGGGCAATTTGGAACAGCCAGTTAGACTCTTTGGACTATGGGAGGAAAGAAACTGGAGTAGCTGCAGGAAACCCATGTGAGCACAGGGCGACCGCGCAAGCTCCACATCCCAAACTCGGCACTCGAACCTTCTTTCTGTAAGATGGGCGCGCCGGGAAGCATTTTGTTTTGGACTCAAGACAACAAGCAGCTCAAGTTTTCCAAGATGGCCGCTCCAATAACATCGCTTTTTTGTTATTTTGAGTGCTCTATTACAAGGAAGTCAGCGGCTGGTTAATCATCTGCTTCTGTTATCTGTGTGCGAACAAAGACCATCTCATCTCAGCGGTCACCTCTCATCTGCACACTATTCCTCTTTCTTCCCTGCTCCTGCTAGTTCCTGGACATGGCACTGCAGTTTGTAGCAGAAGGTGCCGCTGGTGGCCTCAACGTCATCGCTGTGTACACGGCTGAGGTTCTGCGCGCCACCGGAGTAGGCGGTGAGTGGTTTCATTTGTTTAGGATGATCAAGTATGGTTGACGTTAAGGACTGGAAAATTCGATTGGCTAGAAAGCCGTGATTCGCGCATACTGCATGTAGTATAATGTACAGATGGATGCTGGGACATGGCTTGCTTGCAGACTGACTGTGAATCGTATGTGTCTAAAACAGCCAGGACGGGTCAGAGTTGCTTGCGAAAGAGTGTCTGAGAAAGCACTGACGTAATCCCGGAGAGTGTGTTTGTGGAACAGGAATGCTATTGAATCACAGCCACTCCAAGATATTCTGTTAATGATGTAAAATATGTCGACGAAACCCACACAAGCATGGGGGGGGACATGCAAACCCCTCCCAGAAACACCCCACGACCTCTTTGTTGTCATGTGGATGTGCTGACCCCTACGCCACTTCATCAGTACTTTAAAAAATAAAAAAAAAGTACATATTCACAAACATAATACACAACAAAGTGTCCTTGTTACATGTGAAAGTTTTTAGGAAACGTTGTGCCTGCAGTGAAAGCATTTTTCCGAAACACTCCCATACGCATTCCGACATTCTTCAAATGCCTCTTCGCATTCACAGATATTTAATCTCAGTGAATACCCGAACAAACACTTTAATCAGTTATAATGTACCAACCTGAACAGAGCAATCAACAGGGTGGAGGTAAAGAAATAGAACAATACAGAGGACACAAACAGGAAGTGAGTCATTCATCAGCGAAAGTCTCTAATGGGACTTTAAGGAGATCGAAAATCGGATGGAGTACAGTACAGTCATGGGTGGGGTGGGGTGGGGTGGGTTGTTTTACAGTTTGCACTCAATGGACGAAAGGCTTTTACAAATTGTTCTTAATGCTATTCTTAATCACAGACGTGTCAGTCTATCACGAATATGTTTGTAATCGAGACATCAATTCATTTGTAGTAATTTTGGATAAGGGCTTCTTCAAAAACGCTGCAAACATACTATACGATAAGCATTTTAACCTTGGCCGTATACACTGATCAGCCATAACTTTAAAACCACTGAGAGGTAAAAGTGAACAACAGTGATTAGTATAGACTACCCGGGAATGCTCTGATCTGATTGGTCCGCTGTTTTGGCAATAAAAATCACTATTCCGTTCGGATGAAGCTTGAATCAAAACGACGGACAATACGCGTCCAACCATTCACACTCTCTCTCATACCGAGCGGCGATTTGGAACAATCAGCCTACAGTGCATGTTTTAGGACTGTAGGAGAAAACGACGTACCCGGAGGAAACCCGTGTGAGCAGGGGGAGAACATGGGGAGCACCAGTTACTGAAAGAGTTAATGATGGCTATGATAGAATGTTAGATATTTTTTATGCTGGAAAGGTAGGGGCTTGTGGTTTGGGTGCTGGAATCATGATTGGGTGGTCATGGGGTCGAATCCCTCTAATCTCGAAAGTGTGCCTCTGCAGAAACCCTTAAAGCTCACACATGTATCATAGGTATCATGTTACTCTATTTTCTTCTGAAATGTTTCTTTTTTTGATTCCAGATCCCGTGTCCATCCCTCACTTCACCCCCGAGGGCATTGCGTTCGCAGCGAAGTGGATGATCCTGGCAGTGATTAGTTACTGGCTGCTGTGCGCCATACTGCGTATATCTTTCGCATTGTTACGACGAGGCTTCCGCGTGCTAAAGGCCATCGTGGTCATTTCGCTCTTCACCGCCATCGTCAGTGATCCAAAGGCTTCCTCTGAGGTCTTTATCGGCCGTTTGTTCTTGCTGGTGCTGGTCACCGCTGTGTGGAGGGTGGTCAGTGGGATGAAGTGCGGGACAGACCTGTCCGACCTGGAGAGTCGACTGACGCGCCTGGAGAAAAGACTGGCAGTGACGGAGAAGAGGAAAACGGACTGATGAGACTACGGGAAAGGGATGAGTGTAGAGGAGATGAAGACAGGAAGTGGAGAATTATAGAAAATTATATAATCCTTGTAGGTTGTATATCATGATGGATTTATAGGGTTAATTTTTCTATTTTTCGGGCTTAATATTTTTTAATCTTCAGGTATTTTGAAGCCGTAATGTTTAACATTTAACAGGTTTGTATAGACAGTACCGGTGCCTAGACTCCATATTCAGTTGCTCATTTTAGGCACTAAAGGCTAAGTACCCTAATAAGGAATCCTTAAAAAAAACCCCTCCAGGATCTAGAACTTGATCTGGATCACCTCCTAAAGTTTTCCTTGTCTGAAAGCCCCACCTCTGATAGAAAGTTCACGAAAAGTTGCAGAAACTGTCCGTAAAATGTACCCTTCTTGGTAAACATATCAGTGATACTGTAAATTAAACTTAAATATGACTTTCGGTCCTGCAATGGCCTAGCGAGCTGTTCAGGGTGTACCCCACCTTCGTCCAGAGTCGGCTGAGATGGGCGCCAGCTAATTCGGATTAAGCGGCTTAGAAAATAAATGAATGAATATGACTTTATTAAACGGTCACTGCCCCAATGTTTTAAGAGTCCTAATTTTAGGACCTTAATTTTTTAGATTAAAAAAGAAGGAAAAGTACCGCCGTTACGTTCGAAATTACCGACCTCTTCGAAAACTTCTGTTATCATATTGGTGGGAATTTTCCCTCGAATTCGAACGACTGTTGCTGAAAATATGCGAATACCAATTTGATTTTATTAAGTCCCTTCATTTCTTAATGACCTGCTTTTAAAACAAAAACGGGGAAAAAAACAAACTGGAGATTTTTTTTTCTTTAAATTTTTATGTACAAGACACACAAGTTTTAAGGTAATATAAAAATAGAACACCACGGCATGAAAAATACATAAATGAGAAATAAATACAAAGTCCTTATGTTTTTTTTTCCTCCCATGGACTTCAAAATTCTGAACAGTTTGAGGGGGCAAATATTTATACATGATGTAAACTGACAGTCGTTAAAAACTTTGAGACCATAATTTTTATTCTGGTACTCAAAACTGGACTTCTGTAATATGGATAATTTGTTTAGCATGTTTGCTTAAAAAAAACAACAACAACCAGAAGTGTCAAGAATAAATTATGCACATCAAAAACAAAACAAAATGGTGAATTGCGGTGGTAGAGCACGGCGAAACCGGATGTAGCGATCCTGTTCGGGAGTCGTCCCTCGCTCTCGCCCTGGATGCGGCCTGTCAACTGACCGTGCCATGGTGTGGCGGTCAATCAGGTTTCTCGTGCGGCATTATGACGTGCACTAGACTAACAATAGTGGACATTTCTGAACCTTTATATAATGTTTCCAAACCACCAGATACACATTGTGTTTTTGTTCAAACTGCATTTGGTTCACTTGCAAAGTGCAAAAGTGCAAAGTGACGCACACAGACATACATGAATTTCTCTCTCAAAGTTTTTAATGACTGTCAGTAAATGATTGATTAAAAGAAAATGAAAAATCCATACAAGCCTCTGTAAGAGATTTTAATTTAAACTTTAAAACTTTACCTGTTTTAACAAATAAAACTCATGTTTTCTTACCTTTATGGTCCGAGTATGTCAACATGAGGATTGGAATTCTGAGTATACTGCTTATATCACTGAAAAGTCTGTGTATATGTGTTTGTGTGCAAAAAAGAAAAAAAAATAAGACAAGTAAATTAAAAGACATCTCAGGTACTGGAGAAGTTCATTTTTGTGTTCGGAAAAAAATAATCTTAGAAAAAAGCTCTGCGTCTGGTGTTTTCCTGGTCTTTATTGCACAATCTGCGGCATTTCGCTCCAGGCTTTGGCTTTCTTCTTGGCCAGAGCCAGCCATGGAGGCTCATCCTGGCTCAGAGGGGCCGGAACTGGGTGGCCGATGCTCCTCTTCTCCTTATCCACAAGCACTGGTTTGGAAATCTCCAATGAACATGAAACTGATTGCAGATTTAAAAAAATATAATAGTAGATATTATAATTGGAAAGGGGCAAATCATTTTTCACAGCACTGTACAGAATGATGTCATAAAATTGTAACACTGAGGCGAGTGATTACGAACGAAGGCTACTGTAGGAACTTGTCCACTAGAGGGCAGCAATGCACCTACTTTACTTTATTACTTTATACTGTTAATCCTCAATGTTGTTTCATAACTAAATGAAGTGGTTGTTGTTTGGTGGCCTGTGCCAACGGTTGCTTGTCCCAGCTCGTTGCTGCGTCAAAGTGTTGGTAGGAAAAAGCTGGAAACGGGAAATTTCACTCACCGTACATTTCATTAAAATATTTTAATGTTGAATCTGAGAGAGTTAAAAGAGAGTTAAAACTAACACACAACTTAGTGGGCGGTACAGTGGTGTAGTGGTTAGCACGTGCACCTCACAGCAGGAAGGTCCTGGGTTTGAATCCCAGGCTCGGTGAGGACGTTTCTGTGTGGAGTTTGCATGTTCTCTATGAGCTTGAGTGGGTTTCCTCCGGGTACTCCGGTTTCCTCCCACAGTCCAAAGACATGCACATTAAGCTAAGTGACTGTTTCAAATTGCCCCTCGATGTGAGGGTGCATAGGGCGCCATAATATGAAAATTTTATGTTACTGCGCCTCGCGAGTCTGATATGTTTGGCACTTTACAGTGTTGTGTTGTGTGAGTTTGAGACCCCTGATGTACGACAATCATATACTTTAAAGGCGTTCCCGTGCCGCGTAAAACGAGTTGAAGGGCCGGATTTGGTTCACGGGCTTTGAATTTGACCCGTAGTTTAGAGTGTACCCTGCCTTCACTCAGAGTAAGCTGAGAAACGCTCCAGCATCCCTGCGACCCTTTTAGGATAAAGTTGACCGGCAAACGAATGATTGAATATTTGTATATATAATAAATTTTTTATTTTTATTTTTCATGGTAGTCCCAGGATGGTATTTTGATATGTGACCCATCATCACAAGAGTCTTAAAGGACCAATGTTACTTATGTATAAAAGAGACAGAGATATGACCCTAAAAAAAAAAAAAAAAAAAAAAAAAAGGATTTCGGGTGTAATTCATTGATTTAAAAGTCAGGTTGGTGCATTAAGACTCGTTTTATGGTGCTGGGTCACATATATAGTATGATATTGTATATTAATTATGTATTGTAACTAACACTATTATTACCTTTAACTGGTGAAGCAACAGGTTTTAGCTGATCCTTGGTAACTGGACCGGACAGATCATCCAAACCCTTCTTGTTAAATTCCTCCTACAACATACAAAAAAAAACCATCCTTTAGTAAAGAGAATTTTTTTTAAAACGTATTTGTTTCCTAGACGATAAAACAATTACAGTATATCAGATAAATACAAACAGAAGAAAATAAAAACCCAAATCTTTTTTTCTAATAGGAATAAGGCTAATAAGTGAATGAGAACGCATGATGATGAAGAATAAGATAAGAACACTCACCTGCAATGAGAACTTGCTGTCAGGTGATTCATCCAGGGAGCTCTCTTTGAAGACCTTCTGCTTCTGCCTGGCCAATGAGATCCAGCTCGGAGAATCTGAGGCTTCCACTGAGACTTTACCAGCCAGATCTGTAAATAACCCAACACAACCATAATAAATGCCATGTTCATGCAAGCACATCCGCACATCCATCCATCCGTACCGCTTATCTGTCAGGGTTGTGGGGGAAGCTGGAGCTGATCCCGGCTGACTCTGGGCAAGAGGCAGAGTACACTTTGAATAGGTCCGCAATCAATCACGTGGCTAACACGGACACAAACAGCCGTTCACACCCATATTCACATCTGTGGGTGATTTAGATTAGCCAGTTGACCTCATCGGCATGTCTTTGGATGGTAGGAGGAAATCGTAATACCAGGAGAAAATCCCCATAGAGCTGGGGAAAACATACGAACTCCAGGCCTTAGAGCTTGCCGTGAGGCGACGGTGCGACCCAGTGAGTCACCACAAAGGGTGCACAACTAATTATCATTTATGCTTATTATGTTTATTGGCTTTCTTTACTACTTAAACATAATATAACAGAGGTTACCTAATTGGTTTACATAAGCTAATCAGAAGGGCGACATGGTGGCGTAGTAGCCAGCACTTCCAACTCACTGCAAGAAGGTCCCGGGTCTGAGTCCCAGGCTTGGCGAGGACGTTTCTGGATGCATGTTCTTTCTGTCCTTGTGTCGGTTTCCTCCAGGTTCTCTGGTTTCTTCCCAAAGTCCAAAGACATGCACATTAGGCTAGTAGGTTGTTCTAAACTGCCCCTAGGTGTAAGTGTGAATGGTTGTGTGTGTTGCCCTGCGATGGTCTGGTGAGCTGTTCAGGGTGTACCTGCGTCGCCCGGAGTGGACCAGTGTAGGGATATGCGGCTCAGCAGATGTGATGACACGAGAAGAAGCTTTATGGCTATCAATATGAGTGCAGATAATACTGACTAAACAATTGGTACCTGAGGTTCTTTTGGGCTTCACAACACCATCAGCCTCCTGATCTGGCTTCTTGGCCAAAGTGGGTTTCTTGGCAAGCTGCTCTAAGAATTGAGACTTCTGTAGCTCCACAGACTCTGTGTTGAGTGTCGGACTTTCTCCTTCCGAAGCGTAGCGGTGGAGAACTGGCGTCTTCCTCAGCCGTACTCCAAAGGGGTTCTCTGGGGTGGAATCGTCTTCAGCTTGGCATATCTCTCTTTGTAGAGGTGATGATGGCAGACTTTGAGTCTCTAATTGGTTGACGGATGGCTCAGCTCTCATGGAATCACAAGGCTGATCTCTGCCTGGGGACTTGTTGAATGCAGGCTCATCGTCTGTTACAGGGAGTGAGTCTTCCTCAACTGACTCTTCAGCAGTCTCTCGTTCAGAGGTGCTTGACTGGTGACTTTCAGACAGCACCTCCTCCTGTTGCGCCTCCTCTGACCGCCCATCGTCTATCAGCAGGTATTCCGTGGACTGATCTTTACATTCTTCCAGGATATCATGCTGCTCATTGGCATCTTCCTGGAGGATTGCAGGAACATCCTCGGTATCGTTTGGCTGGTTTGTGGTTTTCTTGGGAAAACTGAGCTCACACGAGGTCATCACCACAAAGGAAGGCTGCTCAGTGCATTCCTGCACTGAAAGGTCTTCAGGTTGGTTCACAATCTCTGTTGACTCCGAGGCACTACTTTCAACTGGTTGGTCACTCTCATGGAAGCTTTCGTCTTTGATGTGCAAGTCTAATTCGATCTCTTGTTCTTCGTCTTCCAACGGACACGACCAATCTTTGATCTGATGTTCTTCTTCTGCTTCTCCTTCATTTAGAAGCTCACCGTCTTTGTCCTCTTTATAGCTTTCAGCCAGCATCTCTTCCTCTTGATCATCTTCCTTTTCTTCATCTTCTTCACTTTCTTTCTTCTCTACTGTTTCTGTATCTTGGTCCACGGCTGTGTCCTCATCCTCTTGCTCCATGAATACTTCATCTCCAACACATTTAATTTCCTCACTAACATCTTCAGCCGCTTCCTCCTTCAGGTTCTCCCCATCATCCTGGTCTTCCTCGAATTCACACTCCTCTTTATCAATGTTCCCCTCATGCAATTGCAGATCTTCTTCAAATGGGACTTCCACAGCAAACTCTTGCTCCTCTGGCACCTCTTCTTCTTGTAAAACATTCTCTACTTCTTGAGGAGGTGCGACTGATTCAGAAAGCATGTTTTCAACAGATGATTGGTAGTCCAGGGCTACGGACAAGTCTGCGAATTCAGAGTGTTCTGTGGCGCCTCCGACGTCCAGGTTATCCATCTTGTCTTCTCCAGTTGTGTCTTCAACCTGAGGTAGAACACAACAAGGTTTAAATATGATTAGATTAGTGTACACTTTCTGATGTTTTGCTTGGGGATTACCAAGGCCTATTTTTAAACTACGCAAAGATTTTTATTCCCCTCAAGTATTAAATTCCAACCTCCATCTGTTCAACTGTAGCCTCAGGCTCCAGCACCAGGCCTGACACAAGGGGGCCCTTCAGGGAACTCAACACTTCCTCGAGCAGTGAACCCTGCTCTTCAGAGACAACCTCACATCCTTCATCCAGCAGGAAGTCATCAGTCTGGAGCTCCAGTGTTACTGTGTTCTCCCAGGAGGATTCAAGGATCCCAGTGCTGGCGACGTGATCCTTGTCAGGGACGCATTCGTCATCCTCAGACGCCTCAGCAGAAAAAGAAGTTGTTGTAGATGATCTTTGACTTTGGGGGGATGACGCCAGCTCCTCCTCATTCGGTATTAATACTGATGGGCTTACTGGAGAGTCTGTCTCATCTTCACTGGTCTCCTCTTCTTCATTTGAAAGATTATCTGGTAAAGAATGAAACTTAAGTGTCTTCGGAGTATGTACAAATACTTTTAAATACAGATGAATATCCTGCCATAGGAGTAAATGGCAGTTTTTGAGCAGAGGCATGAATGTGAAGTACCTTTCGTCTCCTCCACATCTGTGCTTGTTCTTGCAGCTCTCAGTTTGTCCTCGGTGTCTCTAAGTAGTACTCGTTCTCTCAGGTCTCGTCTCTTAGATTGTAGCATCTCCCTCTAAATACAATCAAAGTGGTTGCTTGTTTAAACTGTCTAAGTAAAAGTTTCCATTAAGCACCACTTAAATTTACAATATGTAAATACAAATACGGTGGTGGGTTTGGGCACAGACCAAAATGCTTCCCAGCAACTCTACAAACTGAGGAAGGTCTAAAACCATATAAACAAGCCCTAGGTATGACTTTTGGCATCCAGAAAAGTGAGTGAGTGTTAGGGATTTCTCACACTGGCAGGCTTCCTTTGAGCACAGGCTCTGGATTTGACAGCTATACGATGGTGGGCAGCAGAATTGTCCAGGCAGGACAGGGAGCTGGCTGGCTCACTAAAGTCCACAGGAATGGATATCTGTGGAGAACTTGGTCTTGATGATGCGCCAGACATCTACATACAGAGACAACAGAAAGCAGCAGTTGCAATCTGCACCCATGTCCATTACCCTGCACAGCAACATTTGATGTCATACTATCCTTGTACGGAGCTTCCATCGAAAAAATCAATACAATAAATCAACAAGTATATAGGGCAGAATGAAAGAGTGCAGATTCATTTCCGGACTGCTTCATCTTGCTAGGGCATCTTGCTATCTCGGCCGACTCTGGGCGAAGGCGGGGTACACCCTGAACAGCTTGCCAATCCACTGCAGGGCCAACATATTCAGACAACTATTTCCACTCGCACCTATCAATTTGGAAAAGCCAATTAGCCTAATGCGCATGTCTTGGGACTGTGGGAGGAAGCCGGAGTACCTGGAGGAAACCCCCTCAAGCACAGGAGAACACAGAAATGCTCTCGCCAAGAGTGGGGCTAGAACCCAGGACCCTCTCGCTGTGAGGGCGGATGTGCTAACCACTATAGAAATATTTAGATCATAATAAAATTGAAACACATTGGGATTTTTTACTTGGACTTTCACTTGGCATACTGTTAAAAATACTTCCAGGGATTTCCTTCCTGCATTTAACCACTGCAGAAACAGATTAGCAAAATGTTTTATGGCCTGTTCTTCTTTAAGGTCACGATCATCTAAAAACAGTCATTTATTGTTTGAAAGCTCAACATGTTCTACAGATGGCCTGAGACACCAAATCCAGCTTGTATTTTTTCTTCTAGTTTAATCAACTCTGACTGGTGTCTTAAGTTATTTCCTTTTTTGAAAACAAATAAAAAAAAAAGTCTTTCCAGTTGGATCAAGGGTGAAGGCCAGCATTTTTGGGATCTGACATCACCGGTGGCTGGAAACCTGATATGTTTTTTTTTTTTTTTTTTTTTTACACTTGGCTTTTCAACAGACCCTATTAAAACTGATTTTTTAAAATATATTGAATTTGCAGTGATGGATTCCCTTAACAAGGTTACATCCAAGCAAATTCTTTGTTTTTTTTTTTTCACATCACAAAATATACAGATAGGGTTTTAATAGAGGAAATCATGAAAACTTTTCTCAAGATCTTATACAAAGGATCTGTAATCCTTACATATAAACATATTGGGAGACTTGGCTTGTAAGGATGGTTTAGTAGTGGGTACTCATATCAGAGCCATAAACATAACGATGGCTGTATACTGAGCCCGTCTCAGTGATGAACAGGGTAAGAGAAAATGGACAAAATATGCATAGTAATTCCCTGAGGGCATCCATGGTGTCAATAATACTAGTAGTGAAGTTGGTGGTTTAGCGGGTAGGGCTCTAGGAAGGAAAGAAAACTCTTCGGAAGGTTGTGAGATTAAGTACCACCAAGCCACTGTTGGGTCCTTGAGCAAGGCCCTTAACCTTCGTCTTCTCAGCTTAATGGTAAGTCACTTTGGACACATTTGCCTGCTAAATCCAGGAAAATAGGCAAACACAGAACAACGGATTAGAAACTTTCATCCTTAAGCATTTCCAAGAGAAGCCTTACTGTAAAAATCCGAAAATTACAGAAAATTTTCCAAATAAAGTGGTTAGATCAACTTAAAAAAAAAGCATATCGTTAAAGCCTTTTAACGCCGTTATTATCAGTGTGTTCTTTATCCTTTGTGTGTACAGAGATCATGAGTGCCATGCGGCTACGGGCTATAAGAGAATTGTGTGTTTGTACTGTGGCCGGGCTCAGCCTGGCAGCCTCAGTGTAGTGTAATAACCCATTTCTAGCAGACAGAGAGACTGCCAAGCCGAGCCACCGGAATGTGAGTTCAGACCACACCACAACTTTGATGAGAACTTCTGGAGTGAAGCAGCAGATGATGAATCGTACAGAAAAGACCTGAGGCACAAAAAGGCCCGTTATTACAGTCAGATCAAGAATACATAGCCTGGTTAACTGGGGTAGGGGACATGAGGACACACCAGGTCACTAAAATCGCTGTACTAAACTGTACGAGTAATTAAAAGAGCGTGAGACGCTTTCTTATGGAGGCAGATGTAGCTGTGGTTAGGCCTCACACCATATATACAATGAGCTACAAGTCTTATCACCCAGAAGTGGATTATTTTCCTGTAGCAGCCTGTCCTGAAGTGTTTTATTTCTCTTCCACCACAGAAACAACACGTCACGCATTTTAACCCTTTAATATAGTGGCAAGTCTACGAGAACACAAAGACGTACACAAAACCCAGCTACACAAACCTTCTGCAGCTGCTTTTAAACTGCTCCTCCTTATCTGGTCTATTTATGATGCTTGACTTTCACCTCCTGTTCATCTCCACCGCACTTTTACTGCCTTGTTATTTCCCCCATTGAGCTACAGACATCAACCACATAACAACAGGCTTCAAACTCTTGGATTCTTCTTCTCGGAGTCAATACAGAGTGTGTGAGCATGCTTTGTGTACACAAGGCAGTCAGCCAACTAAACAGTGTTCAGTTGGCTCACTGAGAGCTTGAGAGCTTGAGAATACCCTTAGTCATCCGGGTGTGTATATGTGACAGTACGTTACGTCCTAATATGGGTTTGTAGAAGTGTCCTGATAATATAAATAATACATACTTGTGCTGCAACAACAACAAAAAAATCCCAGATTGAAGTATATATGTATAACATGGAATCAGGAATAAAATTGACCCCCTACTATGACGTAATCAGGCAAAATTTGGGGCAAATTTGCCCCATCTGATGTTGTGCATTCTGGTTTGTAGGTTCTTACGATTAAAATATTACAAATCAGTCAATTATGTTTGTGGATCTCCATGTTTTGAAATCTCTTGAAATCGCCACGATTGGTCAATTTTTAGCTGTATACTCAAATGGTCTGTACACCCCAACAGATAAGATCTCGAAAAGATCAGGGGGTTTGCGGGGTTGTGCATCTGTATCTACTGTAATCCTGTAAAACCGCTAATCACTTTATCTTGGTTCGCCGGGAAATATCCAATCAAGTGCCCCTGTGCCTCCATGCTTGTGTGTGACCCTGTCATGCAGTGTGGAGCTTATGCGTGTAGAGGGCGGCAAGGCTTTGGATGGGACTCTGAGGACAGGGGAAAACCACCTGAGTCATATTGTGTAGGGGTCAGTATGAGTACTCTTACTGGTTTGTACCTATGCAGCCCCACATACTCAAGCTGTGTGTTTTTACACCTCTCTATTATAGTCAGAATTATTATTTCAACTGCTTCAATAGATCATCTTTGGGACTGGACCAGACAGGCTATCCTTTGCTCCCTGTGAATCAATGTGCACCCATAACTATATCACTGGTTCATGACATGCCTCTCCTTGGACCATTTTGTTCAATACTAACCTCTGGATTGTGGGAACACTTCTCAAGACCAGCTGTTTTGGAAATGCTTTAACCTAGTACGATAACAATCCAGGTATTCATATCTGTTATACATGCATTATTCCATTATGGCTGTATAGCGAGCATGAGGTTTGTGTTACCTGGTCATCATTGCTGTCGGATCCCTCCAGGCTTAGGGAGCCACTCCTCTGGACCACACCTGATGACTAGAAACAGAAAGATCAGAGGTCAGCTATTGATATAGCCGTTCATGATTCTGATAAACAGACTTTACAAGTGAATGATTAGTTAGCGGATTTTATTTTCACTCCTTCAACCAGATAAATTTTTGGAGCTGGCTATGCAGCCTTCTCTTGACAAAAATCAGCAATGGTTCTTTTACATTCCTCTCACCACAGACAGTGAGAGACATGGCCGGCATTTGATA
>JBCNYG010000016.1:14514167-14526502 GCA_039654305.1 Porochilus rendahli | reverse complement strand
TCTGAACCGCTTATTCCTAATTAGGGTCGCGGGGAGGCTGGCGCCCATCTCAGCCGTCTCTGGGCGAGGGCGGGGTATACCCCGGACAGCTCGCCAGGCCATCGCAGGGCCTAATTATTATTATTATTATTATTATTATTATTATTATTATTATTATTAAATCATGGGGAGGTTAGGGTAAATGGATGACACAGTAGCGTAGTCGTTAGCATGTGTGCTTCTCAGCAAGATGGTCCTGGGTTCCCGGGCTTGGGAGTTTCTGTCTGGAGTCTTCCCACTGTCCGAAGACATGCACATTAGGCTAACTAGCTGATCCAATTTGACACTAGGTGCGAGTGGGAGTGTGTGTTGCCCTACAATGGTCTGGCTGGTCTGGCTTGGCCCAGTGTTGGCTGAGATAGGCACCAGCCTCCCGGCAACCCTAGTAGGATGAAGCGCTTCTTAAAATGAGTGAGGTGGTTATGAAAGTGAGTTTCAGTACATCCTGCAGACAACCAAATCAGAATTTTACTAAATTTAACAAAATTTTTTCCCAGTCTATAACCAGCATCACCAATACAGCTGCAGCCCCTTCTAAGCATTCACATATGCGAAGATTCCTAGTCAGCTTTGTTATATACACTATTAGACATTACCGTTTTCCAATTCATTTCATAATGCAGACTTCAAGCTGATAACACTATCAGGCAGTTCAGTCAGCAGACTACATGATTTTGTTATCTAAATTCACAGGCATCCTCGTCACATGACAACTAAATCAAGAATGCTGGGACTGAAACAGACAAAATAATTATACATATATGTATATAACAAGGCCGTTAACACCAATTGTATTATCTGCAAAACATTTTTCATATAAGGTTGAAGACTCTGCCCTTGCGCGGCACATTTGCTCAATGGCTAGCATTGTTGCCGCACAACAAGAATGTAAAGGGTTCGAATCTATGCTACGGGTCTATCTGTATGGTGCAAGTTCTCCCTGCACTTGTGTGGGTTCCCTCTGCGTACTTTGGTTCCCTGCTACAGACCAAAGCCATGCACATCAGGTCAACTGGCTACTGTAAATGGTTGCTTGTCTGTGGGTTAGCCCTGTAATAGATTGGCGACATTGTTGAGGTTGTTGATCAACTGTGGTCGCCTCTAGTTTCCCCAGGTCTTCATGCACACGAGCTGACGTTTGTCTGACGTATGTAAATGGAATGCATTATGTGCAGTTGTGCCTAGCTTTGTTTTAATCAGAAGTTCACTAGTTTATATCTCATTGTTTTAGTTTAATATCTGTATACTGTTATTTTTGCCATTATCTTGCCTTATTGTAACTGATGTGTTTATGTCCCATTCTCGCGATTTCGCACACCAGCGAGAATGAAACATGAAAATGAAACTCGGAATCACAGCCATAGCAGATTGCACCTTTGAAAATATACATTAAAACCACCTGATGATGAAAGTATACATTTTTCAGTGTAACAGAAGAGTTTGGAAGGCTTTCCATTTCTTTTACTTTAATGAAATATTACATATAAAAGAAAACAATGTTTTATGCCATTTTTTACACCACAAGTAATTGTGAGCGTACTGCTAAATTGTAAACAGAGATCTGAAGAAAACTTGAAGAACAAGTGGCACAGAATTGGTCTGAGGAACTGTCCGAACGAATTGTTTGCATTCGCGGCTTTATCCACGCTTGCATGAAACTAAAAGGTTGTAATGTCACCTTGTCAGACTGTTCCTTTATTGTGGAATTTAAAAATGTGCACATGAATAGCTGCCTAATTAGAAAGTTGGCTAAAGTAGCCTAAATTTATCTAGCTTCCATTTATAGTTTGCTGCATTAGCATTTCTTTACAATCCTCCATTTAAATATAAAGAACTCATGTGACCTTTCAGCTATATGAGCCAAACCATGTCATTTTTGCTCACGAGCCACCACCAGGCCTGAAGTTACTGCTGTTACTCTATAATTTAGGAGGCTTTACGCACTGTGTTGCCATTTCAAATTGCATATCTTGCATCACGTGCAAGGCATGGATCACGTACTGCAAAATCAGATGGTGTTCTTGAACAGGTCAGGTTTATTTATCTGCATAAGACTTGGTACGAGTTGTGGTGCATGTGGTTGTCAGTAAATTGTTGGCCAGTAATGTTTGGTTTAGACAAAAAAATATCCGCAACTGGAATACTACATCAAAAGAGCTAAGGCTTTTTTTTCTGTTTGCGGGACGAGCAGCATGGCGGGGCATGAGTTGGGTTTGAAAATTGAAGCCTGTGAATTATGTATGTTTAAAAGTGTTGCTAAATCGAGTGTTACCATGTTGGACTTAAACCATGGGCCGGCCAAGTGACCACAGGGGACATGTAGTCTTAATATTCTGTTTGTCCAGCCCTTGTTTCTTGAAGCAAAAGTTTGTTTGTTAGAAACACCAAGTACATTCGGAGAAGACTTGAGATCTGACTTTAGGTCCAAGTTCACACTCCCGATGATGAAAAGCATCAACAAACCCAGCCCTGATACAGCACAGACGCTCAAGCAGACAACCTTTACATTCTTCCAGAATATGTTTTCTACAAGTCTGCCAAACTGGGCATCACGTAGGACAGTCGAAGTGAACTTTGCGAGGACCATAAAAGGCAGAGGGTGCGAAGCAGGGAGTCATTTCACACCTCCCGCACTCAAACAAATTAGCGACAGAAGGACAATTTTTTTTCCCCTCTCCACCTATTCCTTCAGACACCGCAACAAAAACAACTGGGCTGCAGAAACAAATGATAAGCACTGGTGTGCCTTCAGTCTGATAAACAAGACTTTCTCTCAGAGCGATTTGGGCTACTGAGCAGGACGGACGAACAGTGTTGTTTTTGTTTGTCGCACCACAAGACTCTTCGATAAAGTCTGAAAGAGTCCCTTATTGAACTAATTAAGCCACAGTTCTGTTATAGCACACAGCAGCGCTCTCTTCGTATACAAATACATGTTTTTGGGGTCATCAAAAAAAAAGGTTCATTCATCCTGCTAAAAGAACCGTTAATCAGTGTCCTATGCATGCATATAAATATATTATATATACACACATATATATATGTGTGTAATTCCTATGAAGAGATACACATCAGAGCATACGGCCAATAAAATAAAAAAGGCATTCGGTTTTGTCCATTTACTGTCAGAAACTTACTTCTGTCCTCGAAGGCAGCTGTAAAATGTAGCCATGCTATCGAAGTATGCCAAACCCCAAGACCCAGGAGTTATCCTTATTGCATTCTTTAAATAAAAAAATAAAAAAAGAATAAAATAAAACAAATAAATAAAAATCCTTTCCGACGTCGAAATAAAACGGCACTTAATCCTCAATCTTCCAGGTTATCAGCCCTGTTTACATGCATAATCTAGGACGGCAGGGATGAGAGATCACTTTGAAAGGGATCTCCGTTCACAAAGAATGCAATATCCTTGTAGGGCAAGGTAAAAGTGTGCTCCAGTAAGCTGCCTCCCAGACAGTGAGCATGCTCTCGCGTTCCCTCTCTCCCCTTCTCTCTCCCCCCCCCTCGCTCGCTGTCTTTTCCTCTCTCTTTCCCCCCACCCCCCTAGTGCCGTCACCTAATCCCCACAGCCTGCTGCTATTGTTTTAAGCTAGCAGTTTAAAGCAGAGTCGGCGAGGCAGCTCTGTGTTAATTAGGTGGGGGAGAGACACCAGCGTCCTGGCTATAAAATCATCCAATCCTGCCAAACGCCATGAGAACACAGCCAGCGTACGGGTGCCTAAGTACATCACAGTATTCATTTCACTTCTCATGAGTGTAAACAAAGGGAAAATCCCGTCATCAAAGCCTTTGGTCCAAGTTTCCTTCTGACACTAACTTGGCGTACCTGAAGAGTCGGGCTTTACATCTTTGTTTTCTCTTTAAAAGTCTTGCTCTGTTACTTCACAGACTCAGAGGGATTCCTGGCATCAACTGGGACTGAGGTGACCAGATCTTCCAGGCAGTTGTCCAACTGTCCTCGTTTACAAAGGGAAAAAAAATTATATGTAGTGCAAAATACGAGTCTCTGACAAACTACAGCACAGCACTTTTTTTTCCAGCCTCGTCTGGCAACGCTTCATGACCTAAAAGTTAAAATTCTCCTTGTAACGTCCTTACGCTCAGCAATTCCATTAGGAGAGAATGTAGAACAGAAAAGTGATCCGGGATGGCCGAGACTTCTCCGCTTTCTTGCCTCAGACATCTGGCCAGCATGGATTGAGCACCTGAATTTCAATGAATCTTAAGTATATAGATCCGAAACCCTTTTTTTTCAGCTTGGTGGAATGTCAGCTCGAGCTGCCTTTGAGAGAAAAAAAAAGGTTGGTATTTCCTGGAAGGCCCCCCCTCAAAAAAAAAAAACAACAACAATTTTTTAAAAATCCATATGTGCTTTTATTCAGAAGTGCATTTCTCTGGGACCGTGTCCAAAAAATTTTATTAAAACAAGACTCCCTATGAGGCACGGAGCAGCCTCTGTCTTCACTTCCAGGGAAAGTCTTTTAGGCAAAATAATAATTACACCAAAGATCCTAAGTAGGAAAATAATAAACAGGGTTGTTGTTTCAGAAGAATATTGGCATGTATTCAGACACGAGTGTCTCTTAAATGCAATAGAAGTAACATACAATGGCCTTTCCATGTGAAATCTTGGGGTGATGGTGTCCCGCTGGACTCGGTGTGAGGCCCATTTCCCTTTAGTTCTGTCAACCCCCCACCCCACCCCCCAATCCTTTCGACAGTTTTTACTGACTCGAGTTTCTCTAGTAAACCCCTGTGGAGTCAGAGTACTGTTTCTTTTTCTTCGCAAACTTCTCAGCATTCCAGCTCACATCTGGAACACATCTTCGAAGGCCGCATTCAAGCCGGTGCTCTAATTAAGGCCGTGTATGTTGAACTGTAAATAACACACACGAAAACGAGCCCAGGAAAGACGACAAAAAGTGCACGAGTATCCAACGAGTACAAGAAACAGTACGTCATAAACATTTCACAAGGTTAAAGCACAATGTTCTGTGTTTTTTTCTGCTCAGGCTAAGAGCACGAGTCTGCTACAGGCCAAAAGCAGTGTGTCTGTCTCTGGTTCAGTGTGTTAAGTCCTTGTTCTGCATAAAAAAAAAACCCTGCTGGGTTTGCACAGCTTGATCAATCATCCCAGCCCCCTTTCGCTCTGCGTGCAAGCATTTAAGTTTACCTCCCCCTATTCTGCACACCCTTTAACACTTGGTGTGTGGCACTTTCCGAAACTTTCCCTCCCTGACTTCAACAGGACGACAATGCTACCATAATCATGCCTTCACTTTTACAATGCAGCACTCTCTGTAGCAAGGCTCGCAAAGGGTTAATAAAGTCAAGAGGTCAAATAAAGCTAGTTGACGTAACGACAGGCGCTCTGGACTGAGTTTAAGCTGGTGTGAATTTAATAAGCTTTGAACTGGTGAACTGCTTTAAATTAGAGGGAAACCTATTTTGTGGAAACAGAAAAACAGGAAAGTGCGAGTATATGGTTCCACACGGCAAATAGTAGCTTAGAGTAAGTAACTTTCTTTTGATAGGGATTTCACTTGCTATCATTTACAGCACAAGCTCATCCTTGACCCTCCAGAGGGGATGTAACCAGTACGATGAAACACCGGGACTAAGATAAGAAGGAATATGCTAGAACATTGCAAGGAGCTTATAAATGAGGATAGCTTCGAGCCCCAATAACTAAAAACAACTATAAAGAATATTTTAATATGTTCTAAAAATTATTTCGCTCTGCGTGGTGTTTGCATGTTCTCCTCATGCTTGCATGGGTTTCCTCCAGGTACTCCGGTTTCCTCCCACAGTCCGAAGACATGCCCATTAGGCTAACTGGATGTCCCATTGCCTCTTGGTGTGGATGTGAGTGTCTATGGTTGTGTGCGTTGGCTCTGTGATGGACTGGTGAGCTGTTCAGGGTGTACCCCGCCTTCACCTAGTGTCGGCTGAGATAGGATCGAGCCTTGCTGTGACCCTTATAGGATTAAACACTTTGGCAAATTAGTAAGTGAATTCGAGGTGGTGAAATGTTGCCTTTCTTCTGTAGTCCTACAGGTGGCGCACTCACACATTGGCAGGTTGAACCTGAATTACTTACCAACTTTGTGTTGAAATAACAATTGTGATTGAATGAATGAATGAATATATTTGATTAAAAAAGTGCCAACAAGTTCATAACTAAATATAAATTATACAAAAATCTATATGTATACATGTTAATAAAAGAAGTAAAATTTCCATAGTCGAGCTTAGTGAAGTGTATACAACTACCATACAACTAGCACTAGCTATTTAAGTATAAAATGATCACATCAGCTCAATTACCACAAAAAAACTAAACTATTGCACATGATATCACATTCATTCACCAGTGAGGGAAGGATGGAGCGGGAGATGGACAGGGGGATCAGTGCAGCCTCTGCTGTAAAGTGGAGCTTGTACCGGTCCATCGTGGTGAAGAGGGAGCTGAGCTGAACGGCGGAGCTCTGAATTCACCAGCCGATCCACGTTCTAACCCTCAACTATGGTCACAAGCTTTGAATAGTGACCGAAAGTACAAGATCGTGGATAAGGGAGGCTGAAATCCGCAGAGCTTCCTTCGCAGGGTGGCGGGGTCTCTCCCTCAGAAAGCTCAGCAAACTGGGAGGAGCTCAGAGTAGAACCGCTGCTCCGTCGCGTTGAGAGGAGCCAGGTGAGGTGGCTCGGGCATCTGATTAGAATGCCTCCCGAGTGTATTGTTTTGGGCATGTCCGACCGGGAAGAGACCCCGGGGTCGACCCAGACCTACGTTTTTTTTTTTAACAAATCTACACTATAGTTTTTCATAGATCTTATTTGTGTGACATTATGTCTATTGACTTAATACGTTTTAGCTTTTCTTGCACAATACACAGTACTGTGATCACTCCTATTATAAGCCAATGCACCACTCTGAGAGACAATTTCCTGATCAGATGTTAAAATAAGATCAACACATCGTACTTTGAGTGGTTGGAATAACTCTGGCTGGTTGAATTAGTTGGTGCACGTCAAACATATGATTAAAATTTAACAAACTAGATTTCAATTTGTCCTTCTTAGCCAAAATATTTGTATTAAAATTGCCCAATAAGAAAGTTTCCTGCTGTTGATAATTTGATTCCAGAAAACAGTTTGCTAGTTTATTGAAAAAGGTAGAATCCTTTGGTGGTCTGTAAGTGACGCTGACAAGAATCGGTTTAGTCTTTGCCAATAACAAATCCACAGCCAAGAATTCAGGGTCAGAGTTCACTAAATCCAGGAGTCTATTGAATGCAAAGTTTTTGTGAATGTACAGACAGACACCACCTCCTTCTCTGTTCCTGTCCTGTCGCTCCACCACGAAGGAGGCTGCGGATGTTGATGAGGATGATGTGTAATCCTCTCTTCTTGAAGCACTCATACTCGTACGGGTGGCCACATTGAGACGAGAATTTTCATGTAAATATATTGATCCGAATACATTTTTTAAAGCTCCAGAAATATATCCTATATTTTATTATATATTTATTTTTTATTTTATTCTATATATTTTCTTTATTCTCTATTTTTGCATCCTTATATTTATATTGACCTTTAACTGTAAAATCCTTTAAATAGTTTTAGTCATTGTTATTATTATTTCTTCTTGCTATTAGTAGCTTATTCTACACATTTTTGGACAGTCGTACTAAGCATTTCACTACATATTGTACTGTGTATAATTTTTATGACAAAAAAAATTAGAATTTGAATTTTGAAAGCGCAGGACACAATGAACAGGTACATGAAACCAGGTAACCCAATGAATCCATTCAAACATTCATAGCTTTACGTATATATCTGTCTGAAATAATTGACCTTGGCATCATTTTGAAGGTCTTTTCAAGCTCGCTGGAACAATGTCAAGAACAGTGGTATCCCTGCCCCCATTTGTACAGATGGAGTAACACTATTATATTTCTTATGATAATGATTATCGTATACTCTCACTCGAACTCATTTAATCCCGCTAAGGTCATGGAGATGCTGGGCCCTATCTCAGCCGACACTGGGAGAAGGCATAGTGCACCCTGAACAGCTTGCCAGGCCATCACAGGTCCAAAACACTCACACAACCATTTACAATTACACTCACACATCGGGGCAATTCGGAACAGCCAATTAGCCAAACCGGCATGTCTTTGGTCTGTAGGAGAAAATCGGAGTTCCTTGGGGAAACCCACGCGTGCACGGGGAGGACAAGCAAACTCCACACATTAATGGCCTCTCCGAGCCTGGGACTCGAACCCAGAACCTTCTTGCTGTTAGACATACTAACCACGACTCTACTGTTAAAACAAGTTAAAGTACCGTTATTAACGGTAGGAATTAAAGAGAAATTATGTGTCTTTCATGAGTTGAGTTGACTTAATAAGTCGATTAATCGACCAGATGGTAGATACGAGGTAAGGTCTTTTTTTCCTACTCTCTGTTGAGGACGTGATTGAGGGCACTTCCCCGGGACCTCTTGATAAACAAGGGGATAAACCGTGAAAGGTTAAAATATATATCCGTAAACCGAATTCCAGATGTTTGTTTACATTGTGCTGTGGCTCAGAGATTGAAAGTCCAAACAGAGTAAATAGATACATCTTACTTCATTTGCGGTGCGTACTCTGATCTACAAACATTTTGATCTTATACATGTATATACAATCTAACCTCCTATCTGCGGCTATTTAACCCATGTTTAAGAGAAACTAATCCGAATCCTGACTCCTGACAGTTTAAACAGATGTCTAATCGATTATTCGACTCGAGTGCTGCTGAAATCCCGCGTGAGACCGCAGTTAATAAACCCAACACGCAATGATGTGTAAACAGACTTCACTGCTTTCAAAGGAAAGGAAAAAAGAGATGATTGCAAACATTTCTGACCTCACATCTGTTCCTTTTGTTATTGTTAGACCAGTGCAAAGTCTCCCAGTGTAACAAAAAGGCACTGAGAATGTTTAAAATGTCACAATATATATAAAAACAAGTTACTTACAAGATCAGCAGAGCAGGAGAGTCGGGCTGTTATCCATCAAAACCTAAAATACGACTGATTTGCTTTAATTAGACAGCAGGGACTCTGTTAACTGTGTTTATAGGAATGAAATAGAGAGCAAACAGCGCCCTCTCCTGGCTGAAACCAGTGCAACAATTTCCTCAACAAAAATATTAGTGGAGAGTATAAAGAATGCATATGAGTCTGAGATTTTATTTATTTATTATTGTATTTATCTATTTATTTATTTGTAAAGCTGTTACAGTTTTGGGAATTACAATCCAATAATAATGTTTTACTAATAGCTTTTTTGACTTTAATCACACTAAAATTGCTAATTTTCAGTTCAAGTTCAGTTACCGGCTTCACTGTGCTATTTTTTATGTTAACAAAAATATAATTTTGAAGTGAATAGAATTTCTAATGTGTGGTTTTGCTAATTTTGTTCTATTTTGACACAAAAAAACCCCACCTTTTTAATGAGAAGGCCCTCTGAATGTAATGTCTGTCAAGATCCATATATTTGATATTGTGGTTTATATCTGTACCTTTTAGTGCTTTTAGTAAACTGGACAGAAGGCAGCCTTGGCAGCACTCAGTAAAAGAATCGTCCTAAAAAAATTCATACAGGTCGTTTTATCGACGTGAATAAAACAGAGGTGAAATGTCTGTCAAACCAATCACATGTTACGTTCATTTATAAATTGGTTCAGACGTAAGACGAAAAAAACCCTGAAGCTGAGACCGAGTGTCGTGAATATTAATTACTTCTGGACATGCTCAGCGGACACTTTTCCGACTTCCTTGATTGTAGCCACAGGTGACGTGGTGTGTCCGTCAATGTTATGTGACATTAATTTAAAGTGGCTTTAGAATTTATTCTGTACATGATACTGTCTTTTAATGAACATTTAGATCTTTAGAGTCCTAAATTGAACAGAATTTTGTTTTTATGCTTACAAATATTTTAATAAATGTCTCCCAGAATGTACCCAAGACCAAATAATGAGTCATATACAGTGCATAAGAGGAGAAAAGGAAAATTGCTCAGTAACCATGGTGTTTAAACCAGTGAGCCCGGGCCACCGCATCATTGGAATAATCTTTTTCTCTGGTGCGAGTGTCCACGTCCTTGTACGACTTGATGTTTTTGCAGTGTTGTAGGCTGCAATCCCTCCTGAAGCAGGAATCAAACAAAGATGGAAAAAAACGGAAAGAAAAAAAAAGACAAAAGAAATCAGAAGTCTTGACTTGCAGTGATCCTGTTCTCCAAAATAATCAATTAATTCAGACTTTGCCAGAAAAATAAATAACTGCTCCCTACAGAAAAAAATAGCTACCAGAGATTTTTTCTATGACTGGTTAGCCCTCAGTGTGTGTAAAGGGCTGGAATCTACACACATTCATTTGGCAGATCTCTCTCTCGCTCTCTCTTTCTCTCTCCCAATATATATATATATATATATATGCAGAATTTCGCATTTTACAATTCTAGCAGATCAGGTTTTGTCTTACAATACAAATAAGTAACCACATTCTTCTCTGCAATTATTTCATGTTAATTGATGTGTTTTTTTTCTGTCTACTGTTTCAGGTGGAATCTCAGCCTACAACGCTGGAGTAGGAAATGTTCGCACATATGAGCACATGGACGTTGGGACCACAGGAAATGATTACGCCAATGACGTAGTTGCCAGAGCCCAGTGGTACAAACGCAACGGCTATGACACCAGTGTAACTTCAAATGCAGTCGGAACTCTGTAATGGTCCTTAAGCACCAATCAGAGTCAAATCAGTATCGTTTGCATAGCAGGCAGCATTTTCTCCATTATAGCTTTTAGAGTGCTGGAGCTCTGATTACCAAAAACAAGTTTTACAAGTTCTTACATTCTTACATTTCTACGATATTTGGGTTTATATGTTTATATTACTCCTGCAGCAGGCCTCTTAGAACTTCGGTAAACCGTCAACTTTATGTCTCTCTGTGCTCAGTGTTGCTAGCGCGCTGCTGTTTGAACAGAAACCAATCAGTGTATGATCCTAAATGGTTAGTACAGCTTACTGTCATCAGGTGATCAAATGGGATTTATCAAGGTAGATTTGTGAATCATCAAGCTATAACTGAAAGTCTGATCTTTGTTTTGGAGCAACATCAGGAGCGTAACCAGGAAACTGAGTTGTATGTTGATTTCCTTTTGTATCAGGCTGAATCTTCATCTGATCCACACCCTGCTTAATTGATTCCACTCATAATAAAAAGTTCCATTGTTGCACATGCATTCATTTCATTCCAAGTAATTTATGACAACAGATTTCATTTATTCCCAAGGGTGCATATCACGAAGCAATATAGACACAGACATCTTCCAAAGACAACATAAAATAATGTCGTCGTTCTACGTTTAAGTAGAAAATGCAAGCTATAAGCTACTAACAAAAATGTAATTTGTTGAAAACAAAGGTTAAAAAAAATCGTTGTTTTGTGTTTATATGACTAACCTGCCTTCCTGATTCACTCTGGATTATATTTTCAGTTGCTTCATCCAATATAATTGGTGAAATTGTTCCAAAGATCTTCCGCATTCTTCAGCTCTATGGTTAATTTCCATTGATTATAGGGGTGTCTGTGAGGGAGTGGTGAGAATGTGGCAAAACTAGTTCTGGTATAATTAGTGTGTATATATTACTGACAGACAGGCTACATGCTCAGTTGTGGCCAAGATCAATAGTACGGATACTTTAATACTGATCCTTAGGACTATTTGTTGTATTTAACAACTTTACAGCTTGTTTTTGCAACTCATAAGTCATGGACGCTTGTGAAGAAGAATCATCTCTTTCAACTGGTGAGAAATAATTTAAATAATATTGATTTGGACCTGTCTTTTACTTCGCTCATTTTTTTATTCTCCTTACTGTACCAATTTAAAAACGGCTTCTAACGCCATCCTAAAGTTCAGTGCGTCATGTATTCTTTTTAAATTGGTGCATATTGTAAAATTACATTTAGAATTCAGAAGACTAAACAAAATAGATATGTATAGTTATAAAAAAAATAGGTGTAGTTTAACTGTACATTTCATGTCCAATGATCACAACGAGACGGTGCCAGAAGGGTTTGATGAAGGTATTTACGCAAGTCCAAATAGAGATCAATAAACTTTTTGGAGTGATAACTCATACCAATTTATTCATTCATTCATTCATTTTCTGAACCGCTTATTCCTAATTAGGGTCGCGGGGAGGCTGGCACCCATCTCAG
>JBCNYG010000016.1:14442554-14460162 GCA_039654305.1 Porochilus rendahli | reverse complement strand
GGAGGAAGAGGGAGAGAGAGAGAGAGAGAGAGAGAGAGAGAGAGAGAGAGAGAGAGAGAGAGAGAGAGAGAGAGAAAGGGGAGGGGGTAGAGAGAGAAAGAGAGGGTGGGAAAGAAAGGGAGAGAGAGAGAGAGGGAAAGAGGGAGAGATTGATGATTGCCATTTGGCACTGAGATAATTTACCCCATCCCCCAGGTGAGTTAAGTTAATGCAACATTACTATTTAGAAACAATTCTGCGCTTGTTGATTATAGAAGGTCACACTACAGCCAATTAAATTTCTATTAAGCAGAAATCTCGAAAACAAACAAACAACAAAACCCTATCGTAGGTACCTGTACAGGGAACAGGGAACCCATTCTAAACAGCAGGGGAAACCAACTCCAGCTTTTTCAGGGAGAATAGTCTGTCTGAACCCGGCATGCAAGATAAAAAGAGATGGGTGGCACAGTGGTTAGCACGTCCACCTCACACCAAGAAGGTCCTGGGTTCGAGTCCTTGACTTGGCGAGGGCTTTTCTCGCGCCGTGGTTTTGCATGCGCTCGCCGTGCTTGAGTGGGTTTCCCTGGGAAACTCCAGTTTCCTCCCACAGTTCAAAGACGTGCACATTAGGTTAACTGACTATTCCAAATCTTTAATAATTAAAACTTCACCTTCGCCCACAGTCGGCTGAGATAGGCTCCAGCCTCTTCGCGACCCTAGTAGGATTCAGTTTCTCAGCAAATGAATAAATGACTCAAGGGGTAAGTTAAAGATTTTCTGAAGACTCATAATGTACAACGTGCTGCAACAATGTTGTTCCTGAACTGCCTGTTCCGAATGATCAGGATTAGATACTGAGTGAAGTAACTGTGATTATCCTCGAGCCACCGTTGCGCAGCCCTAATGGATAACAATGGTTTTTGAATCAGCCGGCTAGCTGAACCCATGCTGCAGCGCATTATATCGTTGAAGTGGTGAAGATGGAAGGGAATATTACAGGTGACATGAATGAATGACAATGAATTAGCAATGGGGTCCCTGTCCCCTTTTTATTTCCTCCCCTGCTCACACTGCGCCCCGGGGAACAAAGAACGACAGCCATTTTATTGTCCTCTCTGCAGCACCTCTTAATGCTCGCAACACCTTTTGCCTTCTGTCCATCCAGCATGTCTTTGACGAATTAATGGGGCATTAAATAGCCACGTTTCGCATGTCATCATTCAGTTGGCTTTTAATCAAATCCAATCATTAAAGTGTCACCAGACATTGGTGGCGTCGAGAAGAGATAGCGAATAGGGAAAACAAACGTGTTTGGTGCCTCCAAGCGTCTCCAAGCCGGTTCCTACTTACTTACACTGGACCAAGTGGATAAAACCTAAAAGAAACTCTTTAATAAGAAGGAAGTTGAGGCACCGAGTTACCAAGAAACACCATTAAAATAATTATAACAGTTTCTCTGTGTGGTCGACCACAAAAGCATTACAATGGATTTTGATTTCCGAGAGACATGCTATTTGATTTTAGGCAAGAGTTTGAGGCTGGAGGAGGCTTACTTGGCCAGCGAGGCAGAAAATTGGAAACTTTAAGCTACAGTGAGTCATTAACTAAGTCAAATACGAAACAAAACCTTCGCCATATCCGCCGGATTAGTCCTCAATGTAATCTCTCTTTCAGCAAAACTGATTTCAATTCAGCGAACCTGAAAAAGTGCACCTCTTCTTATCGGTAGCTTGTACAGCTGATAAACTGACCATCTTCCCAGCTAACCTCGGCGCTAACAGTCATTTGTGCTTGAAATTTTTCTTGCATCAAGTGCACTTGGGAAACTTCTGACAGGGTTCATAAAGACACTTCGGAATAAAGCATCGGGTCGTTTAAGGACTTTTCAAGCGCATCCTTCGTTTAAACGACGATTTATGAGGTCACTGCATAAACGTATCATTTGTCCAACATATCTTTATCTTCATATTTTATAACTTTTGCGAAGTATGATTTTCCCACTCACACAAAGCCAGGTTTTATAAGCCTCGTTTTCTAGCCAATCCGGTGTGGTCCAAGAACGTTATTTCCAAAAACAATTTTCCACCAATTATTTTATTATTCAGTCAGGTTACATTACGCAGCCAATTCAAGGTTTCCATTTTCTACAAAATAAATCCGCAAAAATTCATTCATCATTTATTTCTTCATTTTCTAATCTGCTTAATCCCAATTAAGGTCGCGGGGAGGCAGGCGCCCATCTCAGCCGACTCTGGGCGAGGGCGGGGTTCGCCCTGAAGAGCTTGACAGACCATTACAGGGCCAATAATCATTCAACCATTCACACTTACACCTAGGGGTGATTTGGAACAGCCAATTAGCCTACTGTGCATATTTTTGGACTGTGGGAGGAAACCGGAGTGCCTGGAGGAAACCCACGCAAGCACAGGGAGAACATGCAAACTCCTCACAGAAACGCCCGAGCTGGGAATCGAACACAGGACCTTCTTGCTGTGAGGCGGACGTGCTAACCACTACGCCACCGTGCCGCCCCAGACCGACTTATAATTATTATTTTTATACAACAACAGTTGAGCATTTGAGAGTTAAGGGTATTGCTCGATGGCCCAACAGTGGTGGTACCGGGGATTAAACCCCCAACCTTAGCCTAACGTGCATGTCTTTAGGCTTTGGGAGAAAACCGGAGTACCTGGAAGACTGCAGAGCACTTCAGGAGTAACTTTTTAATTGGCTGCTCCAAATCGCCCCTCGGTGTGAGCGTGAGTGTGAATGGTTGTATGTGTGTTAGCCCTGCGATGGCCTGGTGAGCTGTTCAGGGTGTCATGTAACTGCAGCACATTAGGGTCGTCAGCCTTCCCACAACCCAAATTAGGATTAAGCTTCGAAAATGAATTAAAGAACGAACAATCCGAATTGAATTGGGTCTGATATTGAGTGGTTGGTAAATATACACATTTTGTTTCTTGCTCACTCATTCGCTGAAGCGCTTAATCCTACAAGGGGGGAGTGGTGGCATGGCAGTTAAGGCTCTGGGTTAGTGATTCAAAGGGAGGGGTTTGAGACCCAGTACCACTAATCTACTACTGTTGGGCCCTTTAGCAAGGCCCTTAACCCTCAATTGCTGAGCTGTAGTAAATTTATATTTCTCTGAATAACGGTGTCTACCAAATGCCGTAAATGTAAAAGTGAAGGTCGTGGGAAGGCTGGAGCAGACACTGGGCGAACAGCGAGATACACCCAGAACTATTTTTAACAAATCATCAGTCATCAGTCATTCGACTTAAAAAAAAAATTATTGAAAATTTTCCCAATCTCACAACCAACCAGAGTTGGGCGCGAACGAGCATGTGACAGCCTCCATGACTAGCAATGCTAGCCACCCACATCTTTGCGCACTGTGCATACACATTGAGGGGCATCTTAACACACTCGGAGGGATGTGTGAGCTTGTATGCATGAGCTCCCAGATTCGCACGATTGGCTGCTTGACTTGATGATCGGAGGGAGGTGAGTGTATTCCATTCCTCTCTCCCATGAGAGCTTGGACGATTAGCTCAGACAATTAGCTGCTCGCATCAACATGGATTCGAACTCACAATCTCCAGAATTAATAGCAGCACACCTTGTTTATTAGACCATTAATCACTCTTGCTCACTCACTCATTTGCTTCTAGGGTCGCCGGGAGGCTGGAGCCTATCTCAGCTAACTCTGCGTGAAGCTCGCCAGACCGTCACTGGGTAACACACATGCAACCATTTACACTCACACTCGCAACTAGGGGCAATTTTTAACAGGCACATTAGCCTAATATGCATGTCTTTGGACTGTAGGAGGAAACTGGAGTACATGGAGGAAACCCTTGCAAGCACAGGGAGAACAAATAAACTACACACTGAAACACCCTTGCTGAGCCCTGAACCCGAACCCAGGACCTCCATGCTGTAAGGTGGACGTGCTTTCCACAATCTCACTGTGCAGCCTGACTTTTAATCAGCTTAGTCAAATTATTTTGACATCAGTTGCTTGATTCTCTTTTATGCAAAGTGTTAGATCCTAACATGATGTCAGTGCTGTTTTACAAATTAACACCAGACTTTGTTGAAGTTAGTGCAAATTTGTTTATGTTTACTGCGACTTTTCACAAAAGAGGACATCATAAAACGTAGATTAGTTACAAATAAATTATTTACATATTAAAGTGCAGAACCCCCCCCATGTTCTAAAGTTAATTTTATTTATTTTCCTATGATCTGTAGTTATTTTTCTGTGTAGTTTTCTCTGCATAATTTTCTTATGATCTCGAAATAACAAAACCCTGTTTTCCCATGATAACGATCGAATTAGAACTAGATTAGAAGTATTAGAAGGAGATTAGAACTATAGGCAACATCATGTCAGAGGATCAGGTCACATTTCTCTTCGATCAAGAACCTGACACAAGCTGAAATAATTGCTATAAATAAATCATCATAACGGGAAGATAAATTAAATGGACTCATTATCACTGGAAAAAGACATATTTATTCCATTATCTCAAGAAAACGAAGTGAAAAAATGTATGATTGCATGCCCACTTGGAGCGTCCATATTAAAGTGTCATAGCTTGGGGTGATCAGACTAGAGTTGCGACAGAAAAGCGACGGACATGAACGGCAATTCGCGGCTGTCGCTTTTCATTCTCAAATTTGTTGCGCGAAATTCGCGGCATCTCAGTTTGGTCGTCTGGTTTATGAAGTCATCGCGAAAAAAATTTTAAATGTTTGAAATATCCACGAATGTCGCAAGTAAGGCTCTGACGCAGAGTCGGAGCTCAAACTGTTCTCAAACAGTCCACACGTGTTGTTTTGCTCACATCTTTCGTCCGTAGTGTGAGACTTGCTAGTACCCGCCATATTCCGTATGTTTAGTCATGATTCCTATTTTATTCGCATTTTGTTCGCTCTGATAACGCAAGAATCAAAAGCGAATGGTTTGAGAACAAAAAGTGATGGAAAAAGCGACGGATTTATAAATTCTGTAAACCAATCGCAAATCACTAAATCAGTTGCAAAAAATGTCTTGTAACCTTCTTGCGACTTTCGTGTGATACATGTATTTAAGCCGCAAAATATTTTCTTGCATGTGGAGTAGCAAAACATCTTGACGCGAATCTATCTAAAAAATCTTTTCGCATCAGTCACTTTGCTATCAGACCTCTAGGGTTTTTTTTTTTTTTTGCTTTTTGACTTCTGACTTTGCTATACTGTAATAATCCTGCAAGGGAAATTATTGCCTCTGCATTTAACCCATCCAAAGTGAGCACTCACACACGTAAACAATCCACAGTAGTGGGCTGCCACACACATTGGGGCGCCCGGGGAGCAGTTGGGGGTGAGGTGTCTTGCTCAAGGGCACTTCAGCCTTGAAGGAAACAAAAGTTTGATCATCCCTAAAGTGTATTGAGACCAAAATGGAAATTTTCTCACCTCACTCAAATCATGTTTGACTGTAACCCCACACTGAGATCATTATTACACAGTGAAGCATGGTTGTGGTAGCATCATGTTTCAGTGATCCGGTCAGGGTTGCAGATTATGTTGCACAAGATGGATGGAACCAATTTCACGTTAATCCTACAAGAAGACATGTTCCAGGCTGCAAGACATTTGAGGCTTTGGCAGTATTTTACCTCCCGTACGGACCAGATCCCTAAACATAACGCCAAAGCGATAGAGGAGAAAACCAAGAACATAAATGTAAATGTAACCCCGGTCAATCCAGCTGAGATTCAGCACGGTATACCAATCTAATCTGGGATTTTACCAGGAAAGCATGCTGTGTGTGGGCCGTGTTCTATTCCGTCCCATGCCAGATGATGTCTCAGATCCTAAGAGTCCTTACACTGCCTCATCAGCACAGGTATCGCCATGCCACAGAAGGCTGCATCACTGACGACCCTAATGCGCTGCAGTTATGTGCTGACTTGTGTAAAATACAGAGTTGGTAGCAGAAAGATGAATATACATTTCCCCCAATGCAGATAGCGCTGTGTTTCTTTCTTATCCTATGCAAAGACAAAAAAAAAATCTCATGCAAAATCTAGTATAATATTTATATAATATAATCCAGCATTTTTCAACCTCCTCTCCATACACTGAATCACTGAATATAATTACCATGTGCTGAAGAAAAAAAAGAATAGGAACTATTTTATTAAGTAATAATAAAAGCCCTGGGGAAGTTGTTAGAGCAATAAATAATAAACGCTTGCTGGAAAAATTTCCACGCAATGCAAATTCGAAACTAAAGCAGTTACGCTCTAATAGTAGGCTGTAAAATAAACAGTATTTTAACGGGAATTTTATTGAAGCTGATCTTACTACAGGATGAAAAGTTTATATACACACATCGCTAGTAAAGGCTTAGACTAGCTCACTCTGACCTTGAACGCTTTTCTTTACCTTGATTCGGGAGAGGAATCAATTCCCTGTCTGAGGAGAATGAAATGAATGTTGTGAGCGTTGTAAGTACGATAAATATGATGAAATGCCATTTGGGGACAAAATTAAAAAGGTAGACATGACATAATAAATACAATTATTCTACAAATCAATCAAGGATGGCTCCCTTTTAAAATCTGGTTTAGAAAAAAAAATAAATAAGGAACTGCTTATTCTTGGGATGAGGATAAAAGTAGAAGAATAAAACGTAAGTGGGTGTGTGTGTGTGTGTGTGTGTGTGTGTGTGTGTGTGTGTGTGTGCATTCCTAAGTAGCTCTTTCTCATTGAGGTCAAAATCCCGGTATGGTTATCTTCACTTGGATTTGCTGTTCAGCTGGGTCGCAGAGAAAGTGGTGTGTGCGTGCGTGTGTGTGTGTGTGTGCTTGTGTGTGCGTGTGTGTGTGTATTCCCACCGGCAGCCTTACTTCGCCCTGTTGAGGGTCACAACACAAGCTGGTCACAAGGTTTGATTTGTCAGTAGATAAATGATGGCTCCACATCTGGAAGAGTTTGACAAATAAATAACATGCAGTGGCTCATACATCATTCGCTTCCCTCAGTCTGCCAGCTGAGCGCGAGTGAAAATAAATTCTTATTCTAACCTTGAGGAAGCACAGCACAGGTTGCAGACTGAGAAAGCGCGGGTTTCTGTGTTTTTCTCATGTGCGGACGGTAATGAATGTCTTCCAATTGGCACGTTGTGTCCGAACACCGGCGCTGAACAAGTTTACTATACGATCCTGACAGGATGTGGTCTGATTCAGGATCCCATCATTTTCACAATTCAACAGTCAGTAGGGAGAGATGTTGGCTCAGTGGTCGCTCACAGCATGGTTTGGTGGGCGAATCTCTTCCAGTGGGCTTGTTGAGTGTTCTTCACATTCTTCTCATGAAGGAATAACCTTCCAGTTAATGTTCGGGACTCACACGCAGTCCTTGTTTTTAAGACGAGGCTGATAACTTACTTGTTTAGTCGAACATTTCGTTAATAGTCTTTTATTGGGTAAAGGAGCAGATCTGGGGTTCTCAGGCATAGAGAGTTCTGGTAAACTGTGATGTTGGGATGCTGTCGCTCCCTCACTCTACGAGCTCACCCCGGACCGTTGACAGTGGATGTCTAATGTTAGTTATGCTGTTACGCTATACAGGTAAAACTGAACTGATCTGAATTAAACGTTTGTGTGGGTTTTATCTGGGTGTCCTGCTTTCCTCATACAGTCCAAAAAAGACAAACACACCAGCTGACTTGAAATTCCCTGTACGTGTGAATGGTTGTTTGTGGCACTGTTAGCTGTGCAAACCTTTTCTTTTCTCGCCTACTTTATCTTTTTTTCTTTTCCCCTATTTTCTTTTTTCTTTCCTTTTTCATTCTTACCCTTTTCTGTCCTTATTATTGCTTTCATTTACATTATTTTTCATTTATCTTTCATTTCTTTCTCTTTTTCTGTTTTCCTCAATTTTCCCCTTTTTTCCATTTTTCTTTTCTTTCAAATCTTCTTATTCTTTCCTTTTCTTTTTTTCATTTCCTTTCCTTTTCTTTCCTTTCCTTTTCTTTCCTTTCCTTTCTTTTTCTTTTATTTTTTTCGCATTTTCCTTTCCATTTCTTTTCTTTTCTTTTTTCATTTTCTTTCCTTCCCTTTTTCTTTTCTTTTCCTTTTCTTTCCTTTCTTTTCCTTTCCTTTCCTTTTTAGTTTTTTCTTATTTCTCCCCTTTCCTTTCTTTTTCTCTTCTTTTTCCATTCCATTTCTTACTTTTTGATTACTTTTCTTCTACCTATCTTTTCTCGTCTGCATCAGGTTGATCAGACCTATTAGATGCTGTCAGGTTTATAAACGGTTCCTTCATTTTTATTATTTTTTTTCCAGTCGTTCAGGTTGTGATCTTCTTCCCTTTTCTTTGTTCTACAGGACTACAGATGTGTATGTTATGCTTATTTTGTCAGGTTCGGCTTTTGTAAACTCTGACAGAATCCCCTGGCCATAGCAGTAGACAGTAGACCTTCTTGCCCGAGCCACATGAGGCAGGATTTAAACAGGCAGCTTAATTGCTCAAGGACGAAATGCGTGTGAAAATCTAATAAATTGCGCTTTCTGCACATTACAGTCGGAGGAAATCCAACAAGCAGTCAATTATGAAGCGGTGAAATGTGATGTGCGCTTTCTCACCAGGCCCTGGCTTTAATCAAGAGTCATTTAATTAAGTGCTTAACACAGTGAAGCCAGCGGAGCTGCGCCTGCACGACCAGGGCAGGGACGAGAACTCACAACTCCTCACTTTTTCCAGCAGATGGAATAAAGATGTAATTTATCAGAGCTGTGTGTGACCTGGTGTGTATAATGTATACTGAACTATTGAAACAGAGAAAGAGAGGAAATGATTGATGTTCTGCACTAGTGACCACATTACCGTGAGGTCAAATCCCAGGAATTACTCAGTATTAAAGCCCTAATGCTTTGAACCTGGTACTACACCTGGGATCAAAGTCTGAAGCTTGACGTTTGGTTGTGTGAGTCACTCATTCACAATTAGTCAATTTCCAAACCGCTTATTCCTACTTGGGTCACAGGTGACACTGGATGACTGACGGGTACACCCTGAACTGCTCGCAGGACCATCGCAGGGCCACACACACACAACCATACACACTACTCACAACTAGGGGCAACTCGGAACAGCCGATTAGCTTGATGTGCATGTCTTTGGACTGTGGGTGGATACCGGAGTACCCGGAGGAAACCCATGCAAGCAGAGGAGAACCTGCACAGAAACGCTCACACCAAGCCGGGGAAATCGAACCCAGAACCTTCCTGCCGTGAGACGGACGTGCCGACCAATATGCCACCGTGCCATGTTCGAGTCATCAGAGCCGTATTAATATTAAGATGTGATCATTCTATATTGATATTAAGAAATGCTCTCTAAAGTTACTACGGGAAAATTCCCTATGAGAGAAAGAAACTTTTTTTTTTATTATTTTTTTAGAAACAGCACTAATTAAGCTGTGAAAGAAAGCCAGTCAAGAAAAGCTTGACCTTATCCCACTGACACACAGATAAGCCGAGAACATTTAAATTAGAGCCCAGATTTCGGGACAAAATGTGAAACTTCTTGTGTATTTGCTACTTCAAGCTAAGACGGTGACATTTTCATTACTATTCTGCATGTGTCACGATTACAGTATCTGGCCAAGACCCTTTTATTTAATTAATTAATTTTATTTATTAAATTTTGTAAAAAATATCTATTCATATATATACTTTTTTAATTCCCTCGACTGACATGGAGGAACAGTTATTTCTGGAAGTGTCAATTAGCAAAGCTCCAACTTTGAGGTTCAATCACTCACATCCTGCTCATAAAACTATTACATGTTTCAGCACTCAAATGATTCCATGGCAACACGTTAATGAGAGACTTTGACTTATAAATTTACACCTGTGACCTGCGGACATGTAGCTACACAGGCTGAAAAATTACCTCGGCGGTGCACGGTGCCAAGGAAATTTATCTTCGCGATGATTTTATTGCATGGTTACCTTAGGCAATTAAATCAATAAATCTACAGTGTCAGTGAGGAGAAATGAAAAGCTCAGATTCAGTAAATAAAAGGCCTTGGACACGTAAATTGGGACATTATTTAGTGGGTACGGATCTTAACTGGCCAGAAGGGAAAAAGGAAGCTGCACAAATTAGAGAAGCTTGGAATGACTTGTCGAAGAACATAATAAATTAATCAGGTATGCTTGAGCACTTAAGTGTTCTGTTTGATGAATAAATAAAGAGTGATTATTTATTATTTTTTTTTAAAGAACGCCCTCAGATGAAGAACGCCTAATTTATATGAAAATGTGTGCCGTGCGTAAAACGCGAGGTCTTATTAAATAAATAAGATATATATAATAAATCCCTTGTGACTTTTTGCTAACATCAGCAACATGTAGCAGCTATTACCGTGTACAGCATTTCCCCCCCTTTCTTCTTATAATAATAATAAACATAATAATTTTATTAATATTAGTAGTAGTACAAAGCTAAAATAGATTATACTTTTAATTTAAGCCTTTCTGAAAATTATTGATTGTTTGTTTCAGATTTGGATATTATGTGATATCTATTTTCATGCTTAAAGTTGAATGAAAGAGAAGTCTTTTAAACTCCCCTTACACATGAACATGTGTAATTTCATTATCAGGTGGTTTTTACTTACATTTTCGAAGTTGTAAGCTTCTAAAATCTGTTTGATATTTTGGATTGGCCAGTTTACAATGGCTGCTGTTTGACTTTTTCTATCAAAAGAAACCACAACAAAAGAAAAATCGCCAGAATAGGACACGAATCCTATATAGATAATTCATATAGATATATATGTAAATGTATGCACTCAAAAATCTTTTAGAGAGCTTGGATTTGGCTTATACCATTTTTTTATTCAGCTTTTTTTATACAGACATTAAACATTTAAAAACAGCATAACTACATCTCATTTTTTCGTTTATTACATTTGTCAATTTTATTATAAAATAACATACAATAGGCAAAAAACAAACAAACAAACAAACAAACAAACAATCAAACAAACAAACAAAAAAATAATAATAAAAAAAGAAGGGAAAGTAAAAGCTGAACTTGTGCAACACATTTGAAATACAAAGCTAACCAGGCAGGAAGAATCTTTGATACATAACGCATTTGAAAATGAATTCTTACAACTATACATGTAAAAATGTGCAGGCGTTCCTGCTATGTACAAATAAAAGTTTGGGGGGAAAAAAAGGAAAAAAGGAAAAAGGAGAGAACTAAATTCTACAGCATGCCAGAACATTGATATCTTCGGTCATTGGACTTAATGTGTACATTAATTGTACAGCTTTAATAGTCAGGACCCCAATGAGATATGAGAAAAGCTATTTAGTCGGAGTAGAAACCCTGCTCTTTCATTTTATCAAATCATATCCTTCAGGCAAACGGGAGCAGTGAAGCACTTCATGGATTTATTTTATTAGGTTTAGGTTTAATCCTACTATAATAAAATTTCTATCCCAAGGCGGCAACGTTAAACGTTTGAAAGATTTAGACGTGGTCCTAAGTAAAAAACCTACACACATGTCCTGGATTAAGTATAAATGTTAAACTTTAAATCTAACACCAAAAGAGAGCACATTATCCTGTAGTTCCTACGTGGCCAAATAAAAAACAACAACAACAACAACACATCTCTTTGGAAAACTGCTCCAGGTTTGATTTGTACCAGAAGCTTAGAATATGTGGGGCTTCAGGTTTCAGTTTCTGATAAACGACGTCTTTATTATATGTTGGCTTCCTTCCTCGAGCACTAATAGCAGGGACGGTTCCATGTTTTTGTTAAAATTTCTGTCGAATCTAGAATCAGATGTTTTTCCGAAAATACACACTCATATTTTCCCTCCCGCAGTGATATTAATGATTAACATAATGGAACAAGTGCAGATTCTTATACATGTGCGGCTGAGCTGAACCCATATACTGCATAATGATTACACAGATGGAAAAAGCAAGACAAAACAAAAATCAAACAAACCCCGCCCACCCCCAAACAATCAAACAAAAAAGTTTTATGTATGCTTGATTAAAATTTTTTAATTTTTAATTTTTTAAATAACAGTTATAGAAACATTTACAGTTGAACCAAACATATTTTTTTTAATTTCCTGCTAAACACATGTTGGAAATGTATTAAATACATAACAGAGCCACTACAAGAAAAATGACGGGATCCTCATTGATACATTTTTATAAAATGTCAATGTGATACATACAAATGAATGTAATATTTATTGGAAAATAATATATATTTTTAAACCACAAGCTCTTCTAGGCTTCTGTTCAATATGAAACAGTCAGAACTGCATGCAAAGATGAACTTGATAAATATATTGTGGGGAAAACGTTTGAACAATCTCTTTAAAAAAGGAAGCTTTGCTTTGCTTGGAAACACCTTTAAATGGTAATAATCTGTACACGCAGCTTAACAAACATAAAACAAAACAAAACAACAACAACAACTACTACAAAAAATAAAAATAAAAACAAAACAACCACGGAAGAAAAACACACTCCAAATGGTGCTTGAAATAAAGTGAATTGAAATGTAGTGAAGTAGCAGGAGGGTTTGTGAATAATAAACCACTGCGGATAAGAGGTTATGTAAATCTGCAAATGCTTCAAGGCAACAGACTGAGTAAGGTCAAACGCAACACCTCGATCTGACACGATGTTCAACAACAAACACACAAATGATGGAGCACCACTCTGTACTGTACATAAGGAGACATAAAAACGAGACTGAACAAGACCGGGAATAACTGCTCCATGTTTTTCCTTACATGCTTCCTTTAGTCTCAAGGCATCGTGATTGACGTCAATGTAAAAGCTTTCGTACAAAAACGCAGCTGATGACGTTAGAAACTGGTCTCAACACAGCTGTATATTAAACGGTGAAATGATTAAAACATAATGAATACCGCCAGCACTGTTTTGTTCCTACAGTTTAGTAATAAACACCGGACAAAACTTCGGGAGAATTTCGCTTTGTTACGCCGCATGAGAGCACATGTTGTCTGTGGAGCTCAGAAGATGACACATGACGTATTTGAATATGAGTTTTGTACATCTGGATGATACACGCCACAAGAGGGCACAAACCCCCACCAAGGTTAAAAAAAGTTGGACACAGCACCCCCTGCTGTAAAACCCCCTGCTGTTTCCAACGTGTTTCACAATGTTAAAGAACATAAAAAAAAATTCCTGTTTCCAGAATTTGATCCGGATCCCTAGCGAAATATTATGGACGATTACTTGGGCTATACTCTACCCATCCGTAGAAATTAATCAAAATCTGCTGAGTAACACTGCTATCAGTTATGATTGCGTTAATATTTGCTTTCGAGTTAATTGAAGATAAAGAACGTTGAAGCAGCTGCGGGGTGCTGACGTAATATATGACTGAATGATCTCATTTTTAAGTTACTACAACAAACCATGTTGTGAAACCTGATATAGTGACTAACAATTATTAGCAGTATTAAAAAAAACAAAACATGGGCCAATCGTTTTTCGTCTGGAGCTATACTGCATCAAACATACAAATTTGATATAAATCGGGTTAACGTGAAGCACCTGAGATTCGCAGGGCGCTCTCAGACTACTCAAACTACTATAATAGTTTTATGCTCTTACTGAAATAGTCCACGGTAGCATTAACATTCCGGAAAGCAAAAGTTAGCTGTTTAATAGGAATTTGAGTACGTTATGCATCCATCCATTATCTGTCAGGGCTGTGATGGAGGCTGGAGAAAATCCCAGCTGACACTGGGAGAGAGTAAAACTCTTAGAGAACCTGGAGGCAAGCCAAGCAATATATTCACAAAATATAAACCTTTTTGTTTTGAGGCACAAGTGCTGATTCTGATTCACTGTGATGCTCCGTAGGTATATAACACACACACACACACACACACACACACACACACACACACACACACACACACACACACACACACACACCCCAGCAGGTGTGTCCTTTACATAAAACTCATGGTATAAAAAGCTTCAGTGGATGTGTGTAATAAACTGTGTGTGTCAGCGGCTATTCCACTTTACTACAGGTGGTGATTCGACCGCTGGGCTTACATTTATTACGTCTCAGATCGAGGATTAGCTTCCTGCTCATTTGATTAGAGCCCAGAGGACAGGAAATGCAACATGGCAGACTTTCATTCTTTTTTTTTTCTTTTTTTGATGAATTCACCTCCTGGAGGTTTGTTCCTCCTGCAGACTCCAGTTCATCCCATTATCTAACACTTCCGCTCACGATGGGTCTTCATGAGGATTTGGATTAGCCACATGCTGCGCTTTAGATTAGCCAACAAGACGAACACAAGCTCGTGAAAGTAAGCAGTGAAGTTTTCTTAAACGGAACAATTTATCTACAAAACTAAACCCCAGCGTCCAAAACTGAACAGCTGGGTGGTGATTCTGCATATATAACGCTGGATGGAGTGATGGAGTGTTTGTGTGTGTGCTTGTGTGTGTGTGTGTGTGTGTGTGTGTGTGTGCGTGTGTGAGTGTGTGTGTGGGTAGGGTGGGGGGGTCTGATATCGTTTAATTTGCAAACTGTCCTCCAATTACTTGCCACAATATTCTTTACTATCTGGTGAATAAAGTGTTATGATGTGTTCGCCATCTGTGTCGGATTTTTGTCACCTAGACAAAAGAATTTTAGAATTCCTGAAAGCTTCTCCAAACTGTCCACAAACACTCACAAGATATTCTTCAACATCACTAACCTGTTTCTGACTGTTCCCCATATATTTACCTTTGCCTCTTGGCGGGGAGGTTATGTATTCAACAGTTTGCTTGTTTGTTTGTTTGTTTGTTTGTTTGTTTGTTAGCAGGATAACGGAGAAATCACTAACCATGATCTGGATCCAGGATTTTATTAAATAATTATAAAAGGGTCAATTCTTCATGGTAAAGGGGAGGGGCCTGGGAACGGAAGGAACCTATTAGTCACCCTTTTATCACAAAGGTTCAAACATACAGCTGATTTAATTAAACACTCAAATTAATACATAATAAATACATAATCAATACAATACATAATATCTGTGGAAAACACCCAATCAGCACTGATTCCTGCCATCTCTAATCACCCCCTCTCTCTAAAACCAATCACAGATTAATCACTGATCACCACTGTTCCCAAAAACCAACCAGTGATCAACAATGTTCTCAACAACCAATCAGTGATCACCACTGTTATCAAAGACCAATCACTGATCACCACTGTTCCCAAAAAGACCAATCACTGGTTTTTACTGTTCCCCTGGTCTGTGTGCATGATGTGGTTGGATTAATATCCGTGATCGTGGTTATACTCATGGTAGTCTAACAGTGCCTGAAATCGAGCCTCGAGTCTCTCTGTGATTCTACAGCTCACAGAACTGAAGGAAAGATGGTGTTACAAGTTCTGTAATGAGTTGTGTGAGTATTATACACTCAGGGCTGAGAGAAGTGAGTGGAATCTGTAGATCTTCATGAATTCAGACGGCTTGTCTTCTCTGCCTGCCCAAGATGGGGAAAAAACAAAAAACAGTCTGACACATTAAGTGAGAAACAAATCCTACTGAGCCGTCTCTGCTGGGGGTTTCACTGGTAACCAGTTCTTTTGTGACAAATTTTCTTAAAATGATGAAGATATTCTTCTGGTAAGATTATCCTGAACTCGCCTGACCCACAGACGGAGCATGGGCTATGGGGCAACCATCCACCCACCCATCCCATTCAATCATTCATTCATTCACTGAACTGCTGAGTCCTACTGGGGTTGCAGAGAGTCTGAAGCCACTCCACATCCTGAACAGCTTGGTAGTCCATCACAGGGCAAACACATGCACAAAACCATTCACACTCACACCTAGGGGCAATTGGGAACAGGCAATCAGCCTGATGTGCATGTCTTTTGACTTTGGAAGGAAACTGGAGTACCTGGATAAAACCTATGCGTTTAAAATGCCCTCGGTGAGCCCGGGACTTGAACCTGGGAAACAAGACGGATGGGATTAGCCACCACCGTGCCGCCTGAGTCGACCAGCGCATCACTAATGAACTGTGTCTTTGACTTTTTAAAGCTTCAGATCTTTTTAATAGATTAAATACCATGCTTTTTTGCAGACTTTATAAAACCGGTTGATAGCATGGACACCTAAAGAAACTGTTCATCAAACATTTCCCTCAAGCCTTCAGGCTGTGTAAGTAAACTCCAGAGTTACTCATCAAAAGCCGGTACTGATACGGAACTCCCCAGTGAGACAGGCTGAGACTTAGCGTACCACCTGAAGGACGGCATTTGAGGAAAAGAGCATGATGGAAATAAGGATGAGTGAAAAGGAAAGCTGAAGATATATTGCAGATCCCCGGGTGCAATGCTATCAAGACAAAAAACACACACACACACACACAGATGGTTAATCAAGGTCTCAGGGTGGATCAGCAGCATCTGAATGCCAGCTGAAGGTTAACGAGAGACCGCAAAATGCCAAGAAGAGCCAGGGATGAATATCAAATGATCCGACTATGTTAAAAAGACAAAGGTTACAACTGAGTCAATATGGCACTTCCACCAGAGGGAGTGTTTTCTCTGCTCAGGACACACTGTTTCATTTTCCGTCCTGCTTGTTGGTGTGAAATACGAGATTCAGGACTAATCCGATCAGCAGGATGACCTTTAACACTCACTACATTCCAAAATATGAATATCATCTGAGATGTGTTCTGTAGATGACATTTAAGGCAGTACGATAGGACTGTAGTGTGGGTGGGGTGTTCGTGCTCTCATCTGAGCGGGTTGCGTCAGACTGACAGAGGGGTGTAATCATGTCATGCACGTTTAGTTCAAATAAAACAGGACAAGCATGATGCTACTTGAGCCTTGACCTTCTGGTTTCCATTCCTTATTCATCATCCTGCTTGTGAATGCTTATTCTCCGAATGGGAAGTACAGTGTAAAAGTTCTGCGACTGTCCCTGTAGTGACTCAGTGACGCACACGGTCTTTCCAACACACCAGTGAGTCACTACATTTACAGCACACGGCAGATAGCCTCATCCAAAGCGATTTACATTCATATACAAGCAAGCAATTCAGGGTTGAGGGCCTTCCTCAGGGGCCCAACAGTGGTCCTTGTACCCCCAACCTTTGGATCATGAACCCAGAGCCTTCGCCACTGAGCCACACTACCCAGTCACTACACATCAGTCTGATACTGAGACCCTAAAATGCTTTAAAAAGCCTTCGGCAGTGAGTGAGATAAAGCAGTGAGTCGGCAAGGTGTGTTTAAAAGTTTGATATTCCTGAGTAAAGATATCCCACCCATCTTAAAGAGTGAATGTCTTAGGATAACTGGGACAACACCACGGTCAGGAAACTGAAGACACGGAGCCAGACGGACAGCTGACACAGTGGCTGTTCCAAATCACCCCGAGGTGTGAGTGTGAGTAGTTGAGTGTGTTGGCTTTACAATGGTCTGGTGTGCTGTCCAGGGTGTACTCTGCCCTCGCCCAGTGTCGGCTGAGATGGGCGCCAGCCTCCCCGCGACCCTAATTAGGAA
>JBCNYG010000016.1:14408606-14423055 GCA_039654305.1 Porochilus rendahli | reverse complement strand
ATATTATATGTTATAGTAATTTTAAACAGAAATACTGGGGAAAAAATCACTGCAAGCTATTTCACTCCTTATCTATAATGTTTTTATGGCAGGGTTATGAATTTTCAGCTTATAACAACTTTTCAAGCTATTGTGATATATAAATGTATTACATTACACCAACATACATTTATTGTTATATAAAAAATATATCATGTGAGAAGGTGAAAATTTCCAGGTTAAAAACGTATTTGTTGTTATGTTCGTGCCTTTAGTTGAATCCCACCCCTGGTGGCTCTTCTCAAAAAGCTTTCTTGATGGATTTTTTACAGAACAGGTTGCCAGTTCTTTTCGCTAACCCTGCACGGGACCTACTAACCCTTCGCGATTCAATAAATCATGGAGCTCCAAGAAATATGAGCACGCTTGGAGCCGGATTTGGGTATAAAAAGAGACGTGGGTGCATCCATGCTTCCAAATTCATCAAGATCCCCTACGATGGCACATCAAGGTCTGTTAAGCTCCACCGCGCTCTACTACGATTCCCACGTTCTCTCACAATTGGTGTCGAAATAATCGCGGCAAAACATTTGACAGTCAACATCATCACGGTTCGATCCCATGACCCCCCACGCTCATCGCCATTTTCTCAAATCTTGGAGATCGTGCCCCAGTGTTAACCACCGTGATAATCTGAAACGTTTCGCATTATAACAACAAAGTTTATTTACGTTACAACGTGGTACTGATCTTCTTTTCTTTTCCCCGGCTGGCAGGAATATGCTGTGCTATGGTTTAGACTCTAATGCTACAAAATATTATTTATTAAGTGATTCAAAATAAGGACTTGTATTTTGTTTTTGAATCGCAACTAATTCATTTCTTAAGCACAGTTAAATTAACACCTCCAGTGCCAAGTAAAGAAAAGTGTATGACACTAATTATTTCTTTAAGAATGTGTTTTGAAAATAAACCCCAAGATTATTGAGACATAACACGAATGCCGGTATAATAATCCCATGCGTCATGACTAATGAGACGAATATTTAACAACAATAATTAATCACTGCTAACATCTACACGATGCAACAGCCAAAATAATTCACATCACAGCAAAGCGTAAACAGATGTGATGCGTATTATTATTATTATGATTATTATTATGATTGTTATTATTATTATTATTATTACTATTATGATTATTATTATTATTATGATTATTATGATGATTATTATTATTATTATTTCCACTTGTATACTCACGCTGCTCGTCTTGGAGTGAGACTTGCTGTCCCCTTTGCGGTGCTTGTGACATGACGATGAAGATGATGAAGACAAAGAGGTAGTCGGTGGAAGGGAGTGCGTGGGTGGGATGGTTGTGGGAACGGCTGTGCTTCCTTCCATACTGAGAGAACTGCTCTCGCTGCTTCGGCGTTGCCGACCCACGGGCTCGTCCGACAGCGGGGAGAGCAAAGGTGGGAGGAGCTTCCTCGGCTGCTTCTTCGAAGAGCTTGACAGAAACAAAGTAGATATTAGTGGGGCCTGTAGAGGTTACTTTTACTGCTGAAACAGTTCCTGCCGACCAATTTTTTCTCTCCGTCTAGGATTAATGTGGCTTTAAAAGGAAAGATAAAAGAAACCCAATCTACAGTACGGTCCGTTGTCTTCGCCGGAAATTGTGTACTTGAGCAAAGAACAGAAAGTTTATTGACTAACATCCTCAGTGATTCATGAATACACACCCACTGAGGCACCGCACTCAGCGAGCAAGTTTTAAGACGTGTTTGTGCTATAAACACTCATTACAACTCTCCAGACGAGCAGACTGAGCTAACATCATGTCAGTTCGGTTGCTGCTAAAATAGCTGTTAGGCCATGATGCAAAAGTGTGTTAAAATGAAGAGAGCTAGAAGGTGGCGGAAATTCAGTCGCACAATGCCTGAGGGTCTGGGCTGTGTTTTAGCATTTAACTAAGCCCTAATTAGCGGGAGAAAAACCTCTCCAAGGTTTAAGTAAACAACCGCTGAAATGGGATGTCAATTTCGACACAGCCGCGGGCCATAATTTGCCTAAAAATAGATAAGATGTCATTTAATACTTTTCTCATTTCTTCCAATTCTCTAGTTAGTAAGTCTTTGGAAGTTTGTGGGCTTCGGAAATACTGACGACAGCATTCGGGAGGATTTTCTTCACAGTAGATTGGTTAAAATACAATATAAGACCAAATATCAAGGGAGGAAAAGAAAAAAAAAATGACTGATGCATGAAATGCTTCGAGTGTATTGATTAATGAGGCTGCAGAATGTAATTTAGCACGAGCCACTTATGGTTTAACTGATGATTTAACATACATGGCTAATACCGAGGTATTATTAATAGCGGCTGTATAAACAAGTTGACGAGCTGACTAATATGTTCGCTCTTTCCTGCGGTTGGAAGATATCACCCTGATGGTATGGTGCTGAAAAAGAACAATACTATATTTACCAGGAATGAAATTGGAGCGCGGTGGTAAATAAGTAGGTCTTAAAATATTTCAGACGAAATTCTACAGTTTACTGCACACTGGGAAAAGTATCTGCTAATTTTCTTATTATTGCACTGTAATGGTATCACTTTATATAAAATGATAATGATATCTTACTACCACCTGCTACTAAAACAATTCCTTCCCTCCAGCAGATATTTTAATTATTCTTTAAAGCGTTGTGTAAAAGAGCCATGGCTTGCACATCACTAACAAATCCCATTCATGTAGTGCCGAGAGTGTGTGTCTCATATCTGGAAGTGACTGAGGATGAAGTTAAAAAAATGCTGGATTATATATGGCACAAGTGTCAAACGCAAGGCCTGCGTTACAAATCAAATACAAATCAAAGTATAAGATTATCGCACACCCTTTACGTCAACCATTACCAAGAAAAATTATTCAACCTCCATCCACTAGGTGGCGACAAACCTATTTCAAGTCTCATTTAAGCAGTGTCAGAAAATGGATGCAAATGAAGTTTAATTATAAACTAAACTAAGAATTTCGCCATGCATCAGGGTTGCCCTGTTTGATAAGATCATCCGGCCCCTGATCACCTTGAAATGTATTGATGTGGCCCTCATTAAAAATGAGTTTGAGACCCCTGATATATGTGGCCATTATGAGCTTGGAGAAGCATCCAGAAGTGTAGCGATATCATCCTCCATCCAGGGAAGGGCGACCATTCAACTAAACAGGTGGCTCGAACGCAGTGAGTGCAGAAAATTCCGATGAATGCACCAGGAGAGCGGTCAAAATGGTTTTCAAGTCAAACTGTGTCCTTATTATGTCCTTATTAGCATACGGTGCGACCTGATTGGCTGTAGTAGGAACTCATTGGACATGGTATTTACGTCCTTACGACCTCAAGGTCATCGTTTCTATGTTGTTACTAAAGGAAATCGGTCGCTTTAATCACTCCTGAGCACTGAACACATCAGACCACGCCAGAGTAAAGTATCTACCCAAGTACCCCATGTGACAACACTCACCCACCCGAGGTCAGGCCCTCTTCCATATAAGGTAAAGGCATCCTGTACGAGATATTAGATTTTACCTTGGAGGAAAAGATTTATTTACTAATTAAAAATATTGTTGGTGTGGATGCGGTATGGTCTCCGAAAAACACTCGTTTTTAATTTTTTTGTTTTTTTTGTTTTTCATTTAATTTATCAATTCTGGATTTCATGGGTGGCATGTTGGCAAAGCAGTTAGCATGTCCACCTAGCAGCAAGAAAGTTCTGGGTTCGAGTCCAGGGCTCGGGTGTTTCTGTGCGGAATTTGCAGGTACTCCCTGTGCTTGCGTGGGTTTCCTCGGGGTACTTCAGTTTCCTCCCACAGTCCAAAAGCATGCATATTACGCTAACGGGCAGTTCTATATCGCCCATACCAGTGAATGTGTATGTGTGTGTGTGTGTGTTACTTCGGCGATGGTCAGGTGAGGTGTTCAGGGTGTGTCCTGCCTTCGCCTGGTGTCGGCTGAGATAGGCTTCTGTCTACCAGCCACCTTAATAGGATTCAGCCCTTCGTCTTGATTGTCCATGGAGACCATACCACATTCCTATCGGTTTTTACTGCATTCCTACTACACTGTACGTGTTGTTCATGCGTCCCCCGATTTTTTCAGGATGCACTGCGGACATGGTTGAGTGTAACAGGGTTTAATGTAACACTTGCCCCTGGCTGCTGCTCGCATTTGACTGAACTATTTGCCAAAAACAAACGATGTTCTGAAGCGATTTTTGCTATGACGCCATCTAGTAAAAAATAACAGTCATGAAATTCCTAATTACTAATATCGTCTATCGCATCACGCTCAACAGCTGTTCTAGAGACAAAAAAAACGAGTGCATACTGTAGATAAAACCATATTTACAGCGTGCTCATATCACCTCGGAGTCCTAAATAACTAGCAAACTTATAAACAAAACATTTTTCCCCATCATGTTTTATGTGAACATATCCAACCTTTACAACAATAATAAAAGGTGCATTTCCTTTTCTAATCTGATTAAGAGGGGCAATGTAGCATGTGCGCATCGATGCTGTCTGAGCCGAACTGATTTAAAACCCAGCGGGAAGGTGATATCATTAAAAAGTCCCCGAGGTGCTCCGTGCTTCCCGTAACGAGCATTAGCGAAGGCTAATATTTTAGCCTGGAGCTGCTTATCTCATTGCCGAGATCTGCGACAATTATTCATGTCTTATGACAGTGGACACCAGCAGAGAGACAGGACGGGCCCGTGACCTCTGTTACGAGCACGTCTTTGGCGGGTGCATGTCCGCTTTGGAATTAATTGGATATCTAAAATTAGAGCACGCCATCGCAGTCATGTCAGAGTTCTATTATGATCATTTGAAGAGACAGGGGGAAATGGAGTCAAAGCTGGGTACGGGAACCGACCTGCTGTAAGTGCAAGAATACTGAGTGAGGCTCTTATCTGAGCGAGTATGAGGATATCTTAGCTTAGGTTGTTGCAGTGCACAAAAGCGAAACACTCGAAATGACTTCTAATTTAACGTTCGCTTATCACAGCAGGACTTCCATGAAGCAGAAATCGATAAGCTGGTATAGTGTATATAACTTTTCGTGTCAATGGCTTGAAATACTCACTCTTTTGTGTTGGAGGTTTTGTGGTTGTGGATGGGAGAGATACAAGGAGGGAGGAGCAGGGCCTCTTTCTCCAGTTTTAACTTCTTCGTCCCGCTCAACACCTCACAATGATCTGACTGCGGGTACAAAAGACACATCTGTTCATCGGCACGTGCTAATCGAATCTTACCTGACCCATAGGTGAGTGTAGAAGTACTTCTTGGATTATGGATTAAAAAAAAATAATAAAACTCTATTATTGTATAATTATATCGTCACAACCATGCTGATCAGAAAAACAACCTTGGAATTTCATTTCTATCCTTCCAGTTTTATGATACCCATACAAGTATTTAGTATTTTTGAACAAAAATGTGCAAATGATGCCTATGCGCATAAATTATGTATACATAACGAGGAGAGTCATTAAGGTGGCTATTAGATTGTGAATGCTGGGCACAGGGGGTGATTTTTGACTAGTCGTAATAAATGCTTAGGTAATTTTATTAAATAGAGATGAGTGGTTTAGTTCTTACTCCTTTTCTGACATGTATGTAATACACTGAGATACATGTATGTAATACACTTAAGACTGGATTATAATGCATAATTGGCATGGCAGTGCAGCTTTAATTGGTCTGGTCGAGGCTCAGCAACATTAATGTGGGAAAAGAAGGAAGTCAGCTGGTGACCTGAATGTAGTGAATGAGCAGGTTATCACATCAATGGACTTTTTCCTTCCCAGATGGCACAGATGTAAAATTGGGGCTCAAATAATGAAAGAGTGGTTCAGGGAGCATGAGGACACCATAGAGTCCTGATCTTATCCCTAGTGAAACAATTAGGGAAGACTTTATGAAGTGGCTTTATTTTCACTGCCATCAATTTAAGATGTTGGTGGAAATGAACCCGACACTGAATTGAAGTAAAAGTCTTGATGCGGTTTAAGTTTGTTAAAACGAAGCCATGGCGATTACGCTCTATAATCAAGGCGAAAGGAGTTCCAACAAAATATTAGAGCATGACTTTATTGTTCTATAGGGATTTTGTTATTGTTGTTGCGCACTACTTTCCTATATTTCATAGTGTGAAGTAAGGGTATGTAAACATATGCACTGTGTTTCACCGCTATGTTTCATGGGAATTACAGACTGAACCAATAGAACATAAAGCAAATATAAGGCACCAGGAACTCAAGTTATTCCAGGGTTACAGATATTGGTCAAGGCTATAAGGAGGCACACTTGGATCTAAATAAAGTAACAAAAATTGAGCAGCTGCTCGGTTTTCAGTCTTTTTAGTAAATTCAAGCTTTCATGTTTCAAGATTATCATCATAAGTCTGTTTTTCAAAATATGATTCTTTTACACCAGGGATGTCCAATCTTATCTCAAAGGGCTGGTGTCGGTGCAGGTTTTCACTTCAACCAAGCAGTAGCCACACCTTCCACCTGTTTCAATCACTGATCTAAAACAAACAATAAATAAATAAATAATAATAAAAAGGCTACGTTAAAAGTTAGTGTTTCAATTTTGAAGCTGGGTGGCAGCCATCTTGGTGAGACACTATGCAGAGCTTTTTTATTTCTTTCTTTTTTTTTCAAGTAAATACATATATCAGTGAAATTATTGGAAAACTTATGTGAATTTAGGGTATTCTGACCATCAGCGATTCTGACCATCAGGTTTTTGAGCTGTGTTGGCTTTAAACGTCTCCATTTTGGGCCCTTAAAGCAAGGTGATCTTACCAAGATGGCTGCCACCAGCTTCAAAACTGCATCATTAATGTGCTATCTAGTCTTTTTTTTTTTTGGATCAGTGACTGCAAGAGGTGGAGGGTATGACTTGGTTGAAGTGAAAACCTGCATCCACACCGTCGTTTGTGGACATGATTGGACATCTCTGTTTTACACTGAAAAAAAAAAAAACATGATGAAAATGTAAACAGAAAATGTAAACAGAGGTTAGAATTTCTTCACATACCTCAATAAACTTTAGTTAAACTATTGCTTTTTCATTTATTTACTAAATATATTATGAAAAACATGTATGACTTGTAAAGAAGACTGGTGACTTGCCTTGTGTTTCCTCTTTGACTTGCTGGTGGGTTTCTCTGACGGAATGGAGGCAGGCGACTGCTGTCTCCTGTGCTTGAAGCTGGTTTCTCGACACTCAGCCTTGGCAGGGAGTGGTTCAGGTGGATCCTGGCCAGGAATCCGTGACAGGAGGCTGAGCTCAATCTTAACCCACAGCGACTTAATGTCCTCAAAGTCTCGCAGTGGTGACAGAAGCTCATTTTGTACCATAGAGATAGGGGAGAACAAGGGCTCCTCCAGAAGGTCAGTGGCAGCTGGATCTGGTATGGAGGTACTGCTGGTGCTGGCAAGGCTGCTGACACTCAGGATATTGCTGTTACAGTCCTTAGATTTAAAGTTCAGGCTGCTAGGGCCAGGGCAGGGAAGATGCACTTTTGAAAGTTCCTCAGGGTCCGAGTGACACTCTGAAGAGGATGACTCGGTTTCAATGAACTCCTTCGACTTGGGGATGATCTTATTAGGGCCTCTGTGCTTCTTCTTGTCTGGAGCTGTGCTGATGGTGGAGGTTGTGGGGGCAGCAGGCGTGGTTACCGTAGTGGTTCGTGGTTCCTTTCTAGGGGCAGTCTTGCCCCCTGGGGCCTTGCCTCTAGGTTTCGGTGGTTCTAAAGGTGGAGGTTCTTTCTCCTTTGGTGTGGTGCTGGAGTTGATTGGTCTGGGCCAGTTGTCCTCACTGCTGGAGGACTGTTCAACTTTCTTCGGTTGCTTCTTGCCTGTGCTTCTTCTAGAAGGAGGCAGATCAGTTGAAGTCGGGGCCTTCACTTTGGTACCCTTACTATCTGGACCTTTCTGGCCTGTTTTAGGCTTGGCCTTTTCCCGGATGGGACTGAGCAAGGCCCTGTCTTTGGGTTCTGCTTGTGCCAGAGCTGCACCGGGCTTGCTCTTACTACAGCTTTGGTTCTCTGTAGCTTGGCCATCCTCAGGCTGAGAGCTTCCAAGTCCATGGCTTTCTGACTGTGTGTTGGCAAGGGGCTTATTGTGAGGGTTGACTTTGTTCAACCATTTATCCAGCTGCCACTTGTTTGTAGATGGTGGTTCAGGCTTTGAAAGAAATGAATTCCTTAATAAGTGGGTTGACAAATCTCACCGGTATGTCATCATTTGTAAAATATTTTGTTGGACTTTCTCAGAAATGTAAGGATTAACGAAGAATGAACATTGCTGAATGCAAATGCAATCGAATAATTGCCACAAAACACATGCAACCAATAATTCTAATGGTCCATATCTACACGAACATCATCCATCTCAATGGTGATTCGTAAGAATGATGATGATTTAGTTATATTACTTCCACAGACCAATGCATTAGAGGCTATTACAATAGGAAATCATAAAATGTCTGAATGGCAGATAAACTCAGTGGTGCATTGTCCTCAAGTCTCGACTGCAAAAAAAGGACGATGCTTTCATCACCCATTTTATCTCACATCATTTGTTTTGTAGCATTATGCTCTAAGACATGCAAAAATCTGTCATTTGGAACCATAAAACCTGCCTTGAATGGTAGTAAATCACTAGCAAAAGGAAGCCACGGGACGGACCAGGTCTCCAGACGAACCATAAAAATCAGAGAGGGTGGAAGACGTCGAAGAGACTTTTCCATCTGATCAGTCCCACAGAAAACAATAATCCCTCCTCCCGTGCTGTTTTACATTTTTCTTATCTCATCTGCTATAGATTCCTGCCAATACAAACCGCTAAACTGGAAGTTGAACAGTACAAGCAGAGATGACGAATTGACAATCATGCACGTCCACATTTTACTGGTCTCCTGGAGCTTTCCTGCTAAAACATCACAACTCTGAACTGCAGCTAAAAGGAAAGAAAAAAGAAAAAAGAAACGTCTCTCCACTGGGCAGAGCATTTGCAGCCTACAGACACGGATCCCCCAGGTAGACTGCAGACAGCTCTATACTGAGGTGATGGGAATGGGGGTTTGCTTTTGGTGAATGTACTCAGGAGGCCCGGGGCAGGTCATGGTGGAGCAACTTTAAAGCTGCCAGTTAAGCATTTCAGAGTTTTTCAAACATCTGTTTTTACTCCCATGTTGGGAACATGGTTAATTTTATTCCTTCTGTCTTTTGCAGTAGTTCAAAGCAGAAAAAAAAACTCTTCACCTTGATCCCAAGGGCATTTCTGCTATCACTTATGACAAAACTAAAATTTATGTCTCATAATTTTAGAATTTCACTCACTCGACTGTCGCTTTTTATCCAAAGCAACGTAGAAATAATACAACCTGAGCACTTTAGGGATTAATAGACTTGCTCAGTGGGCCAATAACAGCAGTTGGAACCTACTACCTTCGTACTGGTCCCAGTTCCTTCACCATTGAGCTATCGTTGTCTGGTGATGCGGTATAAAATACTGTATTACTCCACCTCTCAGAAATGAAAGAAAAACCTTCTGTTTATCGTATTTCTATTTTTTCCACCCATCGATCCATCCAGCCACCTGCCTTGAGGAACATGCTGCGCTTTAATTTTTGCCTAGGGTTTATACCTCTGGTGTGGTGGCGCGGGACGCTCGGTTGCATTCGCTGTCACTGGAACTGCTCTCGCTGTCAGAGTCAGACTCCGAGCTGCTTTCCGATTCACTGGAACTCCCAGAAGCCCCACTAGAGTGGCCACCTGGATCACTGCTCCGTGACGTGGGCCCTGGAAGGCTGCAAACACACATCCAAATGAGCCGAACATTATTCACATGTTGTACCATTATACACACAAGTCTGCAAACGGGAGGCACGGTCGATAAATATGCTGCTTGCACAAACGTTACATCTCTGCACCATGCGCCTACCATTTGTATCAGTCTGGATGTAAAGCAGCGTTCTGACATGATTATTCAGTCTTCTAAGGTCAATGCCAAGAGCTTGTGTAAAATATCATGCGGCATATGTTAATCACGCCTCAGGCTATTGCTAAGGTCCAGCTAACCAAGAAGCTATTAGAGAATGTGTGATTTATGGCTGAAAAAGAGAAACAGACATGGGCAACTTGCTCCCCCACCCACTCAGTTATTATTCTATATCATCTCACTGCTGCTCGCCATTATTTATCACTTCATGAAAGACTAGAGATCTCTAATCCAATAAAACTCTGCGTCTCGACGTGTCCTCGGCCTCTGACGCCTGTGATTGCTTTACATGGGAGTTAAATGTGCTGGAGGGAGGCAAATTAAATCCCTTCCCAAAGGTCAGATTGGGCTTCTTTATTGTCAACACTTTGTTAGTGATTATATTGTGGCAGAAAGATGCATCATCTCTTGCCGCGCCAATATTGCTTCGGTCTCAGAGAAAAATAAATAAATAAAAGAACTATAACTGGTAAAATAACTGCTCTACAATGAAGAGGAGCTAAAGGGAAAGCTTTGGGTTTGAGAACATACTTAACTCAAGAGACCAGGGACTTTGGCAGTGTCTAGTGATGGCATTATTTTGTATCTGCCTATGCATGTTTTACCCCTATGTTTTGCGAGATATGGGCAAGAGAGACCCACATTTCTGATCAAGCTGTAATATGTTAGCAGATTGTGTCAGCCAAGGCGCTGCCAATGCTGGAGGCGACCAAGAAGACGGGCAAATATCTCCAGAGGATTGTTCCGCAGAGCAAAGGCAGGAGGCCTGGAAATAATTTTCAAAAGGCAAAAACAACAAGAAGTGCCACAGAAACGCATTTTTAAAAATGTTTTACACCCCAACCCCCCCTTGGGGTACCCAACCGTTACTTAACCACTGATACTTCTACAATAAGACTACAAGTCTTTATTTGTCACCTACACATTACAGCGCAGTAAAATTGTTTTTCAAATATCTTTGCATAAAAAGGGTTCGATTCCCAGCTCGGGCGTTTCTGTGTGGAGTTTGCATGTTCTCCCCGTGCTTGCGTGGGTTTCTTCCGGGTACTCCGGTTTCCTCCCCACGGTCCAAAAACATGCGCAGTAGGCTAACTGGCTGTTCCAAATCACCCCTAGAAGAGGGTGTGAGTGTGAATGGTTGTGTATGTGTTGGCCCTACGATGGCCTGGCGAGCTGTCCAGGGTGTGCCGGCTTAGATTGGTGCCAGCCTCCCCGCGACCCTGTTGAGAAGATTTTTGCCATTTGCTGCAATACGGTGAAGTGTGTTCGGACTTGTTGTTATTCGTTTTAATAAGTTTTCATGTGTTGCTGTTCATTCCAGTCATCAGATTTTTTTTATGCATACGTAGTATGCCAGAGAATGTTTAGTTCATCCGAAGAAGCATAAAGTAGCGGTTAGTAAGCAGAACGGCTTCATCCGTCAATCTCAAAACCAGTTAACTTGAATGAAGTTGGAGAGACCACTATTGGAGGCGTGTTGGGGATTGGAGACCTGGATCTTGAGGGGTCCTGGGATGAAGCTCCTTATGGTGAAGGAGTGGGTGGTTGAGTTGGAAGTGGAGCCTTGTATCTTTCCCTGGAGGGTGGCTGCTTCTTTTTGGGTGTCTGCTTTATGCTTTATGTCCCCCTTGAACCTTAACATTTCGGCACACTCACTGCTTTCTTTAATTTCTTCTGTTTTAAGCTTTTTTAAACAAACTAACACATGACCCATGTCCTAACCCATGAGCTGCACACTGCCTCTTCAATAAACTGACCAATCCTGTGTTGCCCCACTACAATGCCACTCTGTGTATAAAACCCATAAAAATTCTGAAATAAATAACACAACAGCTAAACAACATGCTCTTGATTCTCGCGAACGATCGTGGCGAGGTGATTCCTGAGTGGCCGCGGAGTGTTTAAAACCGAGTGTGGAATATTCTTTTCCTGCATGCAGTCGTGTCTTTTTCTCTTAGTATTCACTGTACACAAAATGGAGCAGCAGAAAAATATGTCAGATTGTTCGAAAGTTGGGGTTTATAAATGAAATAGTACCCCTTGAGTTGAGACGCTTAAGGACCATGCTCAAGGGCCTACGTAGCCCAGAGACTTACCTGGTAAGTCAAAGCCTGGAGCAACACTTTATTTAAGAGCATCTGAGGCGCATGCATTCATGCCGAACGTGCAGCACTGTGTAAAAAAGCAATACGGTCTGTTCAAGTCTGTGTATTTGAATTACACAGTGCTAGTAAAGGGTGAATTGCACAGTGCTAGTAAAGCTAGTAGTGCGGTAGATTTTATGCATTCCCTGCATTCAAAATGGCATCTAGAGACGACAGAAAACATCTGATGTTTATAACAAGAGTTTACCACGGCTGAATCCTCTGACATTATTAAACGATCACATTAATCATTCATAAGAGTAATAGAGTGGTTTGGACTGGTGACCGAGTAGCCTGATGCTTGTGGAATAAATCTATTCTTGAAATTGAAGTCTAATTTCATTATTAAGAAAAAATATTTAATCATTTTCATACTATTTTACTCCACCATTGTGCACTTGTACAATGCACGCAGGACGCCTGTACCGCATGACCGAGTTACGCACGACACGACGCAGCGGCTTAAAGCAGTCAGCGACAGTTCTAGGACTCAAACCCATGATCTCCAGATCATTCAGGGAATGCTTTTCTTTCAACTGGAAGCCTGTGAAAGTTTTCATCCCTTCAGTTTTGCTTAAAAGGGTTGACCTTTGGCTTTGACCTTCGGCTGACGGCTGGTGACAAGCCGGGAGAATTATAGGAACAATGCCTGCCAGTTATTTCACTTAGTATGGAAGACACCATTGTTCACCCTGACCTTGAGTGCTGACCGCTGACCCACAGGCTTTCTAGCTGTCCAACACACGTCTTAAAGAAAAACCCATCCAATTATGTCATCCCAGTGATCCTCAACCCCGCCCTCTGTAACCACAAGCATACCCCGTTGAGCGAGTATTGATGTTCATTAGATGGAGATAGTACTTGTTTTGATCATCTTTTAAATGTTATTTCTGACCCCACGTGGAATACCGTGCCGGGGTTTGGTGAAAGTGTGCTGTCTGTACTGAAAAAAGGCCTTTTTGCCGAGGCATTCTGTTAGAACACACTCAATCTGTCCTGAGTGACATGGCGTATGAGCTATTAATCAACAGCATACGCAGCCGATCCTGCTGAAGATCTGCAGTACATACAGTTTGACAAGTAAAAAACGTGAAATCATTCATAATTGCAGGTAGTCCTCAAACAGCATGAAGTCTTATAGATATAAATAGAACTCTTGGACAGAGGAAGAGTTCAGGCCTGGCGTTATTTATGCTGATCTTTTTCTCTGCCGGTCTCGCACATAAAAATGTTTTGATTCACTCACTCACTCATTTGCCAAACCGCTTAATCCTACGAGTAGGCTCGCTGGGATGCCGGAGTAGGCTGGGATCTTAGCCGACACTGGGCGAAGCTGAGGTACACCCTGAAAAGCTCACCAGACCATTGCAAGGCAACCCACACAGCCATTCACTTTCACACTTACACCGTGGGGCAATTTGGAACAGCAAGGTGGCCTAATGTGCATGTCTTTGGACTGTAGTAGGAAACCAGAGTACCCAGACGAAACCTACGCAAGCACAGGAAACTACACACGGAAACGCCCTTGCCGAGCCCCGAACTCGGACCAAGGAGCTTCCTGCCGTGAGGTTGATGTGCTAAACGGCTACGCCACCATGCCGCCGATAAAATTCATAATTGGTCAATTAGATGACAATTAAAACGCAACACAAACAGCCATTCACACTCACATTTACCCCAAGAGGCAATCTGGAACAGCCAATTACCCAGTAACCCACACGAGCAAACCTGGGACTCAAACCCAGGACCTTCTTGCTGTGAAGCGGATGTGCTAACCACTACACACCACCGTGCCGTGCCACCCTTTCCTTCTTTTACCTTTTACTTTTTTTTTTTTTTACTCCCTACAAAAAAAAAGAAATATGTATTTTTTTCTTTAAAGTCTGAGGCGACGTTGTGTTCCTGCGCCCTTGAAAAGAAGTCAGCAAACGCTTGGCCGGCATTTGAATATGAACTCCAAGTTTTCACAGTGCACATAAAACATCTTTATTTCCCTTTTCACAGATTTAAAAGTTTTAACCCACCGGATCATTCAAGTCATTTCCATGCATCCAGCTGAACTCTGTGACACTCTGAATTCCCGCAGCAGAAATATCAGTGCAAAGATGATAACGTACAAGTATATATTCACAACCCCAAACACTCAGCACTTGAATAATTCATGGCAAAGCCAAGGCACACACACACACACACACACACACACACACACACACACACACACACACACACACACACAAAAAAACAAACACACA
>JBCNYG010000016.1:14364797-14378339 GCA_039654305.1 Porochilus rendahli | reverse complement strand
TGTGTGTGTGTGTGTGTGTGTGTGTGTGTGTGTGTGTGTGTGTGTGTGTGTGTGTGTGTGTGTGTGTGTTAGGGCTGTCAGGAGGAGCTTATTAAGATTAGTGCATTAAATCCCCTTGATGAAACATTATTCATCTTTTTTAGATGATCCACTTTCAAATGTTTACGAGCCTGTTTTACTTTAAGGCATGTCACACACATCTACTGATGTAAACAGTTTGGCCAAATCAACATGTCTGCATTTAGATTCTGTAAAATAAACACATAAACAAATAAACAAACAAATAAAAAGAAATAAATCAAATAATTAAATTAAAATTCAAATAGGTCATGTGATTTTATGATGTGTGCTAAACTTTGAATTGAATATATATACTATCACGTACGAGTAGTTAATTCGTTAAGCCTTGGGTTAACCACACACACACACACACACACACACACACACACACACACTAAATCATTTCTGAGCGTTGGGGACTCGAATTTTCCTTTGATGAGATAAAAGCCTTATGTTTTGATTCAGGGGTTTAAATTGAAGCAGAAGGTGGTGTGTATAACTGTGTGTGTGTGTGTGTGTGTGTGTGTGTGAATGAGTGTGTGTGTTTCCACCAATACCCAGTGTCTCTGTTCTCGCTTCAAAGTAACTTCTAGGTACTCGGTGTATAGTATCACAGCTAAACAGTAATAAAGTTTCGAGTCTTTATTTGTTTAACAGGCGAAGACGATCTACAGCGATCTTCAAACAGAAAGTAATAATTCAGCTGTTGTCATCCTGCTACATGATAAAAGTGTCCCATTAGCGCTGGGATATTTATTACTGGCGTTAATGGTCAATTCGGTCGAATCTCGCCAGATTTTGCCGGCGCGTCTGTGAGCCAAACTCACGGGTCAAGCTGCAGAAAGGATATTGAAACCATTAAGATCGTTTTCATTCTGAAAATCATTTGCAAGTCTAATGCGCTGGCTCTTCTGCACAGCCTTCCAGGCTTTATGGAGATCATAATCCAGCTGTGCCTTTTATCCAGTGTTTTGTTCTGTGTGTCACTACTTATTAGTTCGAGAAAATGCCAGCAGACTTCTTGACGGGAAAAACAAATCGGAGGACAAAAAGAAATATCTAAATCCCAGTCAAATGCGTCATAACAAACACAGCACCCTGCCAGGAGTGTGGAGATATGGGTAAGAAAAAACAAAGAGAAGAAAAAAAGAAGAGGAGAAAGAGAAACCCTAGTAAACCACCCATGTTCACAGTGACGTGCTTTGATCCGTAGCAGCTCTTCAACCTTATTAGTACACGCTTCTACTTGTAGGGGGCCGATACTTTTGTCAAATAAATTTATACTCGAGATCAATCCACAGTTCTTCGTAGAAACGCTCTTTCGTGCTACAGCTGTCATTTAGAGATCCGACGAACCTATGAGTCAAAGAAAACACTCACTCATTCAGGCTTTTTTTAGCGGAAAACTGGTGCCTATCTCGGCCGACACTGGGTGAAGACGGGGTACACCCTGAACAGCTCACCAGGCCATCCCAGGGCCATCATATACGGAAGCATTGACACTCACATTCACACCTAGGGGCCAGTTAGCCTAATGTGCATCTCTGTAGACTGTGGGAGGAAACCGGAGCACCCAGATGAAACCAACGCATGCACGAATGCAGAAACTCCCGAGCCCGGGACTCAAACCCAGGTCCTTCTTTCTGAACACATCATTAAGGTAGTGCAGTGTAACGTAAACAAACGTTAGGCAGGAATCAGACAACAACAAGGATCTGACAGTGTATATGTCAGTTGGTGCCACGTGAAAGGTCAGTGGATGTGTGTGTTCGCTCCACCATTTCTTTTATAAGTTCAAGAAATAAAAAAAAATATATATATATATATATATATACATATATCAACGGGGTCTGGATGCTCCCGCCAAAAGAACCATTTCATAATATGCCAACATGGAAGACGCACTCTTCAGCGCGTAGGAAGTAAATATCCGGAAACCTAATGTACGGCTTTGCCTGTGTGACCTTGAAAAGTAGGTCAAGGTCACTCACACACAAACTCATCCTAGCACTCATAGTAGCGAACGAACGTAGTAAGTTCGAAAGCTCCAGCTTCAGCGTACGGCAAGTGAATGTACGGAGAAACTAAAGTGTGATGGACAGACGGACGGACAGACGGAAGCCAATCCTATAGCTCCCGAGCCACTTTGTGGGCGTGAGCCAATAAGGAGAGTCTATTTACAGGTGCGATTAGGTCAATGACAAAAGATGAGAGTGTTCTGTAAGACTGACGTATCTCCAAACGGACAAAACCCACACTGAGTTCTGTCAATAATAAAGATGGGCACTGTTGGCAAACTGCTCAAGAAGAAGGAGAAGGCTGGAAGCACATTGTGTTTTACTCCTCACTGAGAAACTCTTCATGTGAAAATCCAGATGAGCTGGAGAGGCGAGAAGAAGAGCTACACATCAAAAAACATCAAAAGAAGGTTGTGAAGTCTGGGTAGGATTCTCCGAGCTGCTCGTGGATCAATGTTCATCCGTTGCTCCTGTATATACAGTACGCACTTGCTCCACCATTATAGTACTGGTTCAGTCTGTGGTAATAGTGATGGAACAGTGTGTACATCACAGTGTGTGTGTGTGTGTGTGTGTGAGAGTGTGTGTGAGTGTACTGTCTACCCGTTTGACTGATTTGAGTTACGGTTATATCAGTATCAAAAGCTAGAGGTCCAGCTGTGAAGGCGTTTGGCTGCCGAGTGCTGGTTAGCTCTATGCTGTCAAGCTCACATCACTCCACTGACACGTTCAGCATAGAAATCAAAGCTGACGCTACGCTCATGTCAACACATCCCGTCCTACTGACCCGAGAAAGTCCGCAGCCGTTCTGCTCCCGCTGGAGTCACGCAAACATCGACTTTCTTGTTTTAGAAAAGAAAAAAAAAGCGAAAGATACGATCATGGCGGTTTATTTGAATATCTAGAAGGCAGAAACATTTAGATTAAATCAAATCATGCTATCCACCTATTTTGTAGCTGAATGCGAGCGTGAGAACGTCGGAAGGTTCCAGATCACCAGCGAAACCCACGGCAGGACCAACGGTTATTTAAAATACTTTTGTATTTTGGAAGTCGTTTCTGAGGTTTCGAGCGCGCGCGCGTGTCTCCGACTGTCAAACTGAAATATTCGAAAAACATTCCATCAAAACAAAACCATCAATCTGTTAACAGCCTAACTCAGCCCTTACTCCTGTTTGCGACTCTCACGTCCATGCATGACGGATATTTCACTAACATGTCATTAGTTTCAAGTGATGTTGCGGTAATAGAAAGACCGAGCATCTGTTGTAGTGGATGAAGAATTCTTGGCATAAACAAACCCAGACCGAACGGTTTGTACTTTTGATTTTGGAAAGCAAATGAACCACCTGCTCCTTTGGACTTGGATGGCTATAACATCTGAGACAGATTACGGTATAATCAACTCGATATTTGATGTATCTGCTGTAACTTTGTATTTACTTTGGCCAGATCATCAAAATTACATCCAATTCCTATCCTGGGCAGAGGGGGGAAGAAATGACGTTAATCTAATGCGGCAGTGAGATCAAGTATTCATTCCTCTATACCCCAGTAAGGAAGGATCTTAGTGGGAACACACACACACACACACACACACACACACAAAATGAAACTCGACTCAAGTCCTTCTCCACCTCGATACATGAGTACCAATAAATTCAAATACATTTGAGTACTAAGAAGCAAAGACAGACTGTAGAGTTTAATTCTATTACAAGGTGCATCACTTTAGGAAAAAAAAAGGAAAAGTGGTCGTACCATGTTCTCGGTTAAAAGCTAACGCTAGCTGGCCAGTTCTTCCGTTCATTCTAAACCGTTTTCATGAAAATATTTAATTCTAATTATTTAAATTTTTTTTACTTTTTTCTATCAAACACAAATTTTTCAGCCTTCAATTTTTGTTATGGACTAATCCTGGTGATGAAGTCATGAATGCCACTAGCTGGTTCAGGTTCTGTTTGTGCTAGAAAAGAGTCATTTTCAATAAAAGAAAACAAAGTGTGAATTTAAAGTATTGGATAATAAAAATGTATTTTAAAAATTATTTTAAAGACTTAAAATATGGTATGTAAAGAATCTGTTGCTTGGCGCTGGAGGTTATATATTCTCCAACGACTTTTTGTTTGTTTTTTTAAAGGATAATTCAAAAACTACCAAACTAATTTTTTACCAAACTTGATGAAGGGAGGAGTATGGGCCTGGCAAGAAGTCATAACTTTTTGAAGGATCCAGGAGTTTATTGAAGGTTTCGTAAACAAGTGTATATTAAATGTGTTACAAGTGTTTATTATTACATTATTTGTTAATTAAATAAAGTATTAAGTTTAATTATTAATAATTTGTTAATTATTGTTAATTATTTAATTTTTTTATTAAAAACATCATTATAATTTTTTTTTCATTTAGCAGGAATACGTAAAAAACTAATGAGCTGATTTTTAGCAATCTTGGTGGAGGGGTGGGGTATAGGTCTAGGAAAAAATAACACAATTTGGCAGGTAATGGTAAATGGTATGGGTATAAAGTCAACCTTAAATACTCGTCACCCACTAGGGAGAGACATTTCATTAAAACTATGCCAAGTTATAAAAAGCCATTTGTGCCTGGTGGTGGTACCTTGCGCTCTATGTGTGCCCCTCCATTATTTTCGAGAATTTGAATAAAACACTAAAAAAATCTGTATTTCTTACAAGTTAGAGGACAGAATAAAACAGTTCTTTCACTCTTCTGAATTGTATATGACTAACAGCCCACTTAGGCCCAATGTATAACTAAAAGTAGTTTGTGTTTCTGTTTGTGGTTTTTGAAGACGTTTCGCTTTTAATCCGTCGTCACTTTCAAACCGTCGTCAGAAAGATCTGGTGGAAAGTTCCAGCATTATTCCGAGAAGCTGAGGAAAAAAACTCTCAAATTACTGTCCCACACATCCATTTCATCACTCGTTGGGGTCCTTTGTCCACTAGGGTTGTTTACCCGGTCTGCATATGGGGTCGTTTGTTCACCTGAATCAAGGTGTGAAGTGGAGTGAAGCCTCTTGGGAAGGAGATCCAGAGCTGCCCTGTAAGTGCTTGAAAGGTGAAACCTTAAGTCGCCTCCTCGGTTTAACTCTGTTTTCAGATTTTGACTTTGATTTTATTCATTTTTTGTCTTTCTTCTCTCTAGACATGGATCTGGAGCTCCACGCACTGCGTCTCGGCAGAATCCGGGGTAGGGAGCACCGAGCTGTGATAGACCGAGCCATTAGGGATCATTTTTCTCCTCCACCGGCACAGGGTCAGACTTCACAGGCAGCATGTGATGGATCACATGGCTCCAAAAGACCGGTGTTGAAAGTATACACCTCTCCAACTGGCTCTGGTTTCGTCCTCCTCGTTCCTACGTTCTCTCTCGCCGCCCTTACGATCATCTCTTCCTGTTCCTACGGTCTTTTCTTCCTCTCTCGTCACAGGATACGTGTCGTTTTATGGCATGTTACACCTGATCCCAGTAACACTGAGTGTTGCACTAGACAGCATACACATGTCCACCCCACCAAACCCCCCCACCCCCGACCCATCCCAACGGGCTCCCGTAGATTAACCTGAGAGCGATTGGGGTTTCATCGGAGGAACCTTTGAATTGCGTCAACTTGCTGAAGGGCTCCTTTACATTAAACATGTCTCCGCTTGCCACGGCACACAATTACCTCCTTCACTCCCGGTTGATGAAAGACGACTATCTTCCATTAGCCTGAGAAGAATCATGTCTTTATATGGCGCCGTGTGTTAAATGTCACTGCTGGTTTCTGGATCTTATAATTATCGTGTGCTTTAAAATTTAAAAAACACAATATTATTTCTAAACTTGTTGCTGTTTTACTAGCAGGGTTCTCTACTAAAGTGGTGAACCAAGTAAAAACACACTGGGCATTTTTCTGAGACGACTCTTAGACATCGGGTCCTGTATGGCAACTACCATACCCAATATAAGACTAAAAAATTAGGGGTAATGCACAAAGCCCAACGATGTGATCAGGATCACCCCTCAATCACATTGCAGGGGTTTATTATACAATAACGACCAGCCCGCTGTACACCATCCTCCTGTACCATCCATCCATCCATTCAGTCAGCACTTGGGTCACTACTAGGGTCATGGAACATGGAAACGCTGGAGCCTATCTCTGCCGACTCTGGGTGAACGCTCGGCAGACCAACGCAGGGAACCGCACACAACCGTTCACACATGCATCTACACCTGGAGGCAATTTGGAACAGTCAGTTAGCCTAAAGTGCATGTCTTTTGACTGTGAGAAGAAACCGGAGTACGTGGAGGAAACCTACACCGCTAAAGCACCGCTACTCCACGGTGCCACGCCAGAATTATAGCAACAGCATTAAGCATAACGAAAAATGTGTTTGAGGATGTATGAGCCGGTTTGATTCATCCATTTACTCGTTTTCCGAACCGCTTTATCCTAATTAGGGTCGCGGGGAGGCTGGCGCCCATCTCTGCCGACTCTGGGCGAGGACAGAGTACACCTTGGACAGCTCGCCAGGCCATCGCAGGGCCAGTTTTATAGTACTTGAAAAAAAATCATGGCATTTTGGCGATTTTTGGAACGTGCTATCATTCAAGAAACAATTAGATGCACCGTATATACAGTGTAACAGCTTTCTCCAGTGTCGAATGTACTCCTTACATAAACAATATACGCCGTGTGCTTTCTAGCACCCTGCCGTTCTCTCTTGTTGTGGCACAAACGCTTCTGAAATATGGCAGCCGTTTCAGCGTCAGCACATTAAAGCATATTGTTTGGAACGAGCCGTGATGATGGTGATGCACCGTCTCATATGATACACAACAGTGTGTGGTGAGAAGATATGAATAATGATGGAGAAGCACGTAGTCAGACTGAAAAGTGAGGACAGGGGAGCCATTTTTTTTCACTCCTCTCCCTCATCTGCGTCTCCTTTTTGCTGGTTGGTGAAGCTGGTGATGTATTTGCTGCTTGACTGCTCACAGAGATTGCTATCAGCCAAAACCCGTCTGTGGAGGTAAACTCAATACGCACATATATTTCTTTTTTTTCTGCCTCTCTCTCTCTCTCTCTCTCTCTCTCTCTCTCTCTTCCCCACCAACCTTCATAACATTTACTTTTGGATTGGCTGTGTGTGGGTGTTACTGTCAGTCCTACAGAGAAATAAGAAAGATGTCTGCTTGCTTTAGCTTTAAATAGATGCTCCGTACAGTTAAAAAAAAAAAAGCATTGAGAGTGCAATACAGTGCATAATAAGAGACTTAATAGAAAGAATTGAAGTCTAATAAGGTTTTTTTTTTTTTTTTTTTAAACAATGTAGTACAATTATAAACTAATCCAATCTGCAGTTATACCAAGAGGGCGGCATAGTAGCGTAGCGGATAGCACGTCCACTTCACAGCAAGAAGGTCTGTGGTCTGGGTGTTTCCGTGTGGAGTTTATATGTCGTCGCTGTGCTTGCATGGGTTTCCTCCGGGTACTCCGGTTTCCTCCCACACTCCAAAGACATGCCCCTGGCTAACTGGTTGTTCCAAATTGCCCCTAGGTGTGAGTGTGGGTGTGACTGGTTGAATGTGTGTTGCCCTGCGATGGACTGGCAAACTGTTCAGGGTGTACCGCGCCTTCACACGGTGTCGGCGGAGATAGGCGCCAGTCTTCCCGCGATCCGGATAGGATGTAAAAGTTCGGCAAATAAGTGACTGAGAGTGAGATGAGTAAGTTTTTATCAAGATATGTTACTAAATATTTTTGAATTTTTTTCTTTTGGACAACCTTCAAAAAAAAAAAAAGAAAAAGAAAAAATTACACCTAAAGAGTTTATTCCAAGTCCACGAAAACATATAAAACAATCGAAATCCTGCTACAATGCACCCACTTCATCGGATTCGCATTTAATTTTGCATGCAATAAATACGTTTTCTAAGCTGATTTATCCCGATTAGGACCGCAGGGAGGCTGGCGCCCATCTCAGCCGACTCTGGGCGAAGGCCAGGGTACACCGGGGACAACTCGCCAACACACATACAACCATTCACACTCACACTCACACTGCCACCTCGGGGCGATTTGAAACAGCCAAATTAGCCTAACGTGCATGTTTTTGGACTGTGGGAGGAAACCGGAGTACCCGGAGGAAACCCACACAAGCACGCGGAGTCGACACAGAAACGCCACGAGCCCAAGAATCGAACCCAGACCTTCTTGTTGTGACGCGGACGTGCTAATCACTACGCTTCCGTGGAGGCGAAATAAAATATACGAATGAGATATATGAATAAATATCATATACCGTACAAACGTGACGTCTGTCTGCGTAGACGGCTGTCTGTGCGAGTGCACCGGATAAACTGCCTTCTTTCTACAAATCACAGGCATGATTATTAATATCAGTGATATTTGCATTTACAATCAATCATAAAAACATTTCATCATCATTTTGAAATGAGTGATTAATAACGCAACTTACGAATAACTTGAACAGCCAATTTATTTAATTTAAACAAAATTATCCATGCTTTATTTTTTAATTAGGTGTTATTTAAGTCATTAAAATATAACCATGTAGCCTTTTCATTCGCAGCTCAATACAAATGTTCGGTATCAGTTTTAGATCCTTCTGCACAGCAGAACTTTCCCTTTTTTAGCCAGTAGCTAACATATTACTGTCCGTAAGCACACGGCTGCTGTCATGCTATGAGCTAGCCTGTGGTGCCATGTCACATGTTACATATGGGTGAAATGCACATGTTGTGACCTACATTATCTTCCCTGTGGACATGTTTGTGTTCTGCTGTTTAGAAAAAAAATTATAAAAAATGAAAAAAAAAATAGGAATGGGCCTGACTTGTTAGCAAGAACTGTTCCAGGATCTGCCTGATCTTTCAGTGCAAGTAAAGCCGCTGACCGCGTGATGCCTGATTCCACACCATAGAAGTGCTGATTTTAGGGCTGTGTGAAACTTGTGCGGTCATGTAGCTGGATTTTCTGCAGCATGATGCCCTAGGCTGAACTGTGGGCTACGTTTTAATGGGCACTTTGCCGCACCGTGCGAGTACGGGATAGCTAGATGCTCCGTATAGTCCCCACGGACAAGACAGAGATCATGTCTAAGTAAAACCAGCATGCAGTCTAAATTCGACTTGCTTCCGCGATTGAGTGCCGATATTTTAAAAGCTGTCATTCACAGCGGACGTGGACTAAATTGGGCTTTATTGCAAGAGTGGCTGCCTATCAACATACCCGTAATGTCCCAACGTAAGCCACAGGACATTTAATGTGCGGTCTGGACTGAATTTACACGCTGGGAATTATTATTAATAAAAGTGGAACTATACTTCAAATTCATTTTCCAACACTTTCCCTAAAGCACACGGAGCAAAATTAATTTCGGAGATATTCAACGATGGAGAGTATGATCGAATCCTTTTAAAACAAAGTGTCACAAAGGGAAGTCAGTCTCGAACTGGATGAGATTTGTTACTGTCTAAGTGCTCAGATACCAAAGGTGGGCGGCACGGTGGCGTAGTGGTTAGCACATCCGCCTCGCAGTAAGGAGGTCCTGGGTTTGAGTCCCGGGCTCGGCAAGGGCGTTTGCATGTTCTCCATGTGCCTGCATGGGTTTCCTCCGGGGATTCCACCCAAAGACATGCACATTATGCTGATTGGCTGTTCCGAATTGGCTCTGTGATGGTCTGGCGGGTTGTTCAGGGTGTACAATGCCTTCGTCTAACGGGTATGCAGAAAAAAAAGGCACTGAGTACTCAGACACTTACCCTTCCATCTACGTCGGGATCTGTGCTTGAATAAAAAGTAAAACCTCAGAAGGTTGGTGAAATATATTACTAGGCAGAGTACAAAACACGAGAATTAATATCAAGCAAAACTATCAAAGTCCTCCTAAGCAGAATTCAAGACCTCATTAGCAAATGATCACACAGTCTAAACCACCACCAGCCTAATTGCCACTTATGCTCCGGCTCACTCTCACTAACTGCCATCTCCACGAGACCCTCCACCCCTTTAACTCCCTCCTCCAGCCTCTCTCCACCCCCCGTGGTTCTGGCTTTGCTCCCCGCTCTTCGCTTTTGTTCGAAGAATGAAGTCGTGGCCCCAGGATCGCTCACAGCTCCTCCACTCCCAGGCTCCCTGGCTGAGAACAGAGCTGCAGGCCATATTTCTCTCTCCGTCTCCTTAATGAGAGACCCCGTCTGCACCTTACGCTGCCTCTGAAAAGCCAACAGAGGCGTCGTCAGAGATGAAGGAGAGAGGAGAGGATGCTGGGAAATAAACGCCGGAGACTTAATAACAGGAGCGATACCAGTAGCAGCGACTCTCGAGTGGATAGTGAGGAAATTTCTTCATAATGTGACATACAGCATCTCGCTATCTTTCATCATTCAGACCAGAGTCTACCAACAGCACGCTCGGTATAGGATGGATTACATAATCCCTTATATATTGGCAGTGGTGGAGTGTGGGGCAAAAAAAAACAACAAAAAAACAAAAAAACAAAAAAACAAAAAAAGGAATAAGGCTACTTAATAAGGCCCACTTAATAGTGTTAGTTAGGTCTCCGTTGATTACATGATGGCCAACAAAGAGGGAAGGGTACACTAAGGGTTAATTCTAGCACATTCTGCTTTGTTTTAATTATACAACTTAACGATAAGTGTAATGCTAGCTAATTAAATAGTAATATTAAATATTTTACTGATTACATGGTTAACACAATATAATATTAGTTAGGTTGCTTGCAAACTTGCCGTCCTATTTACAAAGTCTACCCATCAGCCCTACAGCGGCCAGCTTGCTACTGGGCAACAATTTGCATTTCTTTTTAAAGGTTGTATATCGGGTTAAAATCTGACCAGCAGTTTGTGAGTTTAATTAACTGATACTTAATTCCAATTACAATTATTATGCAGGAACACAATTAAAAACACAGATTTTTTTAATAGTCTGCGTTAAAAAACAGTGGTGGCTCAGTGGTTAAGAGTCTGGGTTACTGATCAGGAGGACTAATGTCAGCAGTTCAAGCCCCAGTACCACCAAGCTGCCACTGTTGGGCCCTTGAGCAAGGCCCTTAAACCCCAACTGCACAGTGGTATAAATGAGATTAAAATGTAAACCGTTCTGAATAAAGGCGTCTACCAAATGCCATAAGTGTAACTGTTAAGGAGGACTGTGCAAAAAGTACTGACCCGATTTACATGAAATTTGGTGGAAGGGTGGATAAGGGGACAAGAAAGACTCCTATAAATTTTGGAGGGGATCCGAGTTACCAGGACTTAGCATTCGTGAACTTAGCTTAGCCTTTGTTCATGTTGTGGCATGGTGGCTTAGTGCTTAAGATGATGGGTTACTGATCTGAGGGTCAGCGGTTCAAACCCCACTGTCACCACTGTTGGGCCCTTGAGCAAGGCCCTTAACCCTTACTTGCTCAGTTGTATAAAAAATATACAATATGTGATTATAAGTCTCTCTGGATAAGAGTGTCTGCCAAATGATGTAAATGTAAATGTAATGTTGTACCTATGAAAGTCTGCCCACCACAATGCCATACATCTTGAATCCCAGTAGATGACAATAAGGTTGAATGACAAAACATAGTCAGTGTAGAAACACACAAACTCCATATAGCAGTGTACAGTCATAGGTCGGGATAGGTACCACAGTACTACTGGTACCAGAGGATTAACTGTAGATAGTGGAATGGAGGCTTTATTTAGGCACAGCCACATTATTACGCAGTTATGATTGACACATGAAGTGATTGTGGTTGCAGATATCACAGAAGAGTTGACTAACGTCCTTGGCAGAGGTCTGTAAGTCTCCAAGTGCCCAAAAACTGTTGCGATGCACCATTCTGTGTAAACCCTTGAGAATGTTGTGCATGAGATCATCCGTTTCGGAAAAACTCAAACCATCAAGTGAAATCACTGCTTGTCCCCCCATTCTGGTGTTTGATGCGAATATGAACTGAAGCTCTTGACCAGTATCTGCACACCAGATATCTTCGAGCTCGTTTCTCGTCAAACTCTACAGTTTCCTCGTCCTTTCTTTGTTTATTTAGTGTAAAAGAGTTGAGCAACACCTTCCCCTTATACCACCTTCACGGCTGAAGTGCCCTTGAGCAAGGCACCTAACCCCGACCCGCTCTCCGGGCGCCGCAGTGTGGCTGCCCACGGCACCGTGTGTGTGTGTGTGTGTGTGTGTGTGCTCACTGTTTACGCCTGTGCGTGTGCTGACTTTGTGATGGATTAAACGCAGAGCCAACTTTCCCTAGTGGAATAAATACAGCAAATCAACAAATAAATTATTTTAAAAAAGTGATCTGGCCGGTAACTACATCCTATTTCCTTAATTGCAGATTTGAAACAATAAAAGCAAACTTCTTCAATCTGTATATAAAATAGTGCAGCGTTTCTGTTTTCGATAACAGATGGAAAAATAACGGTTCTTGAAAATTAACTCTCATGCTCGAGACTCAGATCTCAACCAATACTTCACAGTCGTCCAGCTGTGAAAAAGTCGAAGCAGGACTGTGTCTAATAGTCCATCTGGGTGCATGATGAAACAAATCAGCCTGAAACAGTCACTTACTTTGGAGGTGTGCTCCTGGTTTTGGGTTTCTCTGCAGCCTGCGAACGAGACAAAACGTCAATTAGGTGAAGAGCAATGCAGGATTGAGTGGGGCATACATACAAATTTAATTAACACAACTGCTCACGGCTGGTATGGCATGATCACTTTTGACAGGAGATCAATGCTAGCTCACGGCTAACAAATGCTTTTTCATCCTAACAGAGAATTCTTGATTGTTTTGCACTTTATTTATAAATGCTTTGATGGGTCTATAAGGAGGAATACAACACCAGTAAAGCTGAAAAGTACATAGTGCTTAAAGAGCAATATATATATATCTCTGAATTTCATCATATTTTAGTCATCATAATCAATATGATTCACCAATATAATATATAAATACTCTCTCAATCTCACTTATTTGCCGATCCATTAAGGCTACCAGGGTTGCGGGGAGGCTGGATCTATCCCAGCTGACACTGGGTGAAGGTAAGGTACACCCTGAACAGCTCGCCAGACCATCGCAGGGTAACAACCATTCACACTAACATCCACAGCGAGCTGTTCAGAGTGTACCCCGCCTTCGCCTATAGTCGGCTGAGACAGGCTCCAGTCTTCGGCTGACTGTGGGGGATCATTATCATTATTATTAATATTATCATTACCTTTATCATTATCATCATCAGCATCATCATTATTAATTCATTCATTTTCTGAACCGCTTATTCCTAATTAGTGTCGCGGAGAGGCTGGCGCCCATCTCAGCCGACTCTGGGTGAGAGGTACACCCTGGATAGCTCGCCAGGCCATCGCAGGGCCATCAGTCACACAACCATTCACACTCACACTCACACCTAG